>JBCAUG010034043.1:0-10144 GCA_038406175.1 Haplosyllis leylae | reverse complement strand
AGATTACTTTTTTTGGGCGAAGATTACAAAAACTAGCATTTGTGATGGAAAAATAACTGAACTGAACTGAACTGAACTGAAAATGAAACTGACGTGTTTTACCATCTCTCATATTCATATTTGGTAATGAGAGTTTTATTTGACATCAATTGACGTTAGAGTGGGCTGCTTTAAGAGTTTTGCCACTTGCGGTTTTGATACGACCCCTAAGTGACTGACGACACTTTATAACAATCCAGCATGGAAATATGTTATTATCCATGGGAATTACTATGATTATGGAAATGATTTATTTCTCCTAGACTGGAACTACTTTTAAGGCATTAATATCGACTATTAAAGGACATAGTGCATCTCCTGTCCAAGTCCACTGGTTTGGATTGGCCAAAAAAGTCACATGATATGCATAAAAATGGCGTTTAAGGACATACAAGGTGAATGTAGAACTTGGATGACTATTGCCTTTGACCCTATCTGGAACTGTTGCCTTCTTCAACACATGTTTTGTAGACAAAACAAGAACTAAACTCAGGAACCCTTGGGGCATCCACCTACCACACGAAACAGTTCGTTCTGTCCAAAACTACGGTCGATCTCCATTTGTTATTTTTATCAGAAATGCCACATTAAAACTGGGTACAATTGTTATGTGTAACTTTATAAAAGCCAATATTTTATGAAATTTGTAAGTGCAATGAAGTTGTACCGGAATGACTGATTCAAGTGACTGTTGAGGTAGAATGAATTACAGAATCAGCAGTTCACAAAAACATACAAATATGCCAACAAAACGTCGCCTAACTTTGTGCAAGTACTGCAACTAAAATTATGATAAACTTTCCGGAGAATATCATTGATCTTGTATTGTTATTTATCAGTGACTAACAGTCACTTCATTGGTTCAAAAGTTTTGGAAAATTTTACTCACATAAAGTAAAACATATCATTACATGAAATGAGTTTCATCCACATAAGGCGGCTTAGGTGGCCATCTTTGATCAACTATTATGTTGTCAACCATCTTGGATGTCAGACATTATGTATAAAAAAAGCACAAATGGCCACTGAGCTTGAGATATTGATTGGAGAGTGAATATGTCAGTTATTAAAATCACCAACATGTTGGGGTCTCTTGGTCTTCTCATGTTGATGGAATTGGAAAATCCCACTTGGAAAAATCAAGACCATGTCTGTAGAGCATTAAACATCGATTGTAGTGTAAAAAAAGTCAACAACTATCATATGTTTGGGCATCTGTGTCTTTTTATATTGATGGAATATAATATTAAGTGAAATTCTTCGCTGTGCCAGGAATAAAGACTAATGATGTAACAAAAATGTTTACAATTTTTAATTGTACCTAAGAAGCATTTGTTGATACGTTCAAAAATGTCTCTTCACATCGACAAGTAAAAGAATGTTGTTTGTTCCTGTTGATTCCATTGGTAGCCTGAATTTTTGTTCTGAACACAGTGGGACACATTGTATTAGTTCTGACATATCTAGGAGATCTTGTAATTTATCGACCAACTTTTCTCTCGTCCTGATGTTTGTGCTGTTAACCAAAGCACAAATAAGTTCCCAAAAAGAAAACAATTTTCGAAAACGGAGCTTAAACGGAAACAGGGCAATAACTTTAAGTTATTGCGGTGAGAATTTTGCAGTTTTCTCTATTTTAGTACATTCGTTGAGGCTGAAAAAGCGTGGTTACCTAAAAATGGTCAGTTTTTCTGCCGGCAACTCATCTGATTTGTAGGCACAGACGACAAACAATGCACTGCTCGAGACCTTTTTGTTCTCAGATTAGTTGTCGATTGTATTTCAATTGCGCATCATTCTGAACATTATAAAGGCCCTTTCCATTTTTCAAAGCCAATAATTTAAACTATATATAATGTAACAGAAACTACAAAAATAGAAACGAAATGCTAATCATCATCAAAGGGAGTGCACCAGGTGTGTTTGGTGCACGAAGCTGTGCAATGGTATTAATGAAATGCAAAGGACCAACCATTGTAGTTAAGAAATTTCGCCACAAATGATCCTCATTAGAACGCATGTTACATGTCCAAATTTGGCCTTGGTAAAAATCAACTTACCACAGACTAGCTTTAATATGAAAGGAATATTGACTCCAGAAAATGAATTAAACTAGGAATGGCATTTTGTCAAACATAAAAAAAATTCTTCGTTTCCGTTTGGAAAAATATCCCTGAAAAGAGACCGCAATAGCCTCCGAGGCTGACTCCTGCATGCAGCAGTCTAGAGTCTGTTGTTGGAGGCAATCGTCCTTGGGTCTGGATGGCCGCCAGACAATGGGAACCATTTTGCTTTTATTACGACGGTATCCAGAAATAGGAGCGGACCGCAACGTAAATATTTCTTCCGATGCCGTGCTGTGCACGGAATGACCGCATTCAACAAATGTTTAGAAATTTAACTCAATAGATAGCTACTGTAAATAGCCCAAACCCTGGCAGTTGGTTTGTCTGTGTCCCTGCATGAGAACAATGAGTTGATTGTTTCCAAGCAATGTATTGTTTCATTCATTAAAAAAGACAATTTCATTTCACTTTTGACTGGCTGTTTGTCCCCCTACAGAATTTTCGTATTTAATAAATTTTGTTTATCAGGGTGTTGAATTGGAGACTCTAGCCACATTGTAAAGAATCACATAAAATTTACACTTAATAAATATTTAAATTATATGTTTTTCTACTTTTATTTGTACAGGATTTGAACTATTATTACACAGTTTTTTACATGCCTGCCTGCCACAAATATCGTCCTAAGGCGTCAAGTTCAACGTTATTAATTTACCGCTTAATTGTCTAATTCTCAGAAAACCATTTTCCAGGAACGAAGTCGGTCAAGGCCGTTTTTTCTGCAAATAAGGATATAAATAGTCTCTTCCCTTTTCAAATACCACTTGTCAAGTACAAGCAAGCTGGACACATGTAGTCTGACGGAAATATTACCTCTATTTTTTTAATTTTCAGTATTGCGAATTCAAATGTTGTGAAATTCGATCAAGGACAAAAATTAAGCTTGGGTATGTATTAATCTAATTAACTTACATTCTGGACAAACTCATTAATTAAAATTTATTTTTAATGTCTTGGGATTGTTGATTAAACGGACTCCCTTTTTTTTTAAAAAAAAAATCATTAATATTTTGACTTTCGTCAAAGGTAAAATTCACACTACGCATAAAAATTCTGTTTATTCAATAGACTCATCTTACATCAGTTAAATATGTTCTGCTAAAAAAAAACATATAAATTATATTTCCGTATCAGCATGCGCCATATCAATCATGAAATAACACTGAAAATGTTTAATACATATCTTCGGTTGTTAATTTCCTGGGTAAAATAACAGCTAACTTCAGCCAATGCCAATACTTGTTGATAAAGTGACAAAAATTGGTGCCGAAAAAGAATAATTATGAGTAGTGATATGTAGTTGAGGGAAACCATGAGCATAATTAAAGATATACAAATTTTATATGTTGGAAAAATATTCTAAATGTGAATAAAGCAAATGGGCTTATTTCACTGACTTTTATGAGCTTTCGAGGTCTGTTTACATGAATGCCCAATTTTCTTGCGAGGTTTCTCATTAATTAATGTAGGCTCATCTCCAAGCCAACCTCTCCTACTTTGCCTTAGTCCCTGCTATATTTCAAATTACCTTCTTTTCCTGGAAAGATCGATATTTAGGTCTTAGAGGCTCATAGGTCAATGCCAGCAGAAGAATACCCTTCTTAGCGAGACCTATTCTCGGCATTTAGAGTAACTGCGGTTTACGTATTTCCCTGCATTTCCCAGATTTGTTAGAAGTCAAGATTTGAGGAGAAACTTTCTATTATCCCTGCGAAATTGAACGACCTAACTGGTGTAATTATGCCAGAGCTTTCGAAGGAGAAAATATTGCGCAGTGTCAAAATAGTGCTATGCTTTCTCTGTGTAGATACAACTCACACACATTTTTTTCACAAGAATATATATTTCGGAGAAAATAATTTCGCAAAAAATTCAACCTACAAAATTGCTACGGATGAACTATCATTTTAAAATGCAAAGTAAAATGAAGACATCGAAATTTCGTACGGAAAACATGAGAAAGGCTGGTATCTTACATTATTTATTTCGATACATGCTCAAACATCTAGTTTTTTTAATTTTTAAATGTTTTAAAATGTTTGGAGGACACAAGTCCCAGTTTGTGAGATAGCCTACACCAGTGTGGTATTACTTTTCGAAAAATGTGTACCGGTATTTCTTTTCAAATAACAAATTGGTGATTTGGTATGGAAAAAATCTAGCATTAAAAGTATTTTACATTAAAAGTACCAAAACTTAATGATATTGAGGGGAATTGATATGCAATGACCCTGTTGTATCTTTTGGTTTCTCGACTGACTACATTTTGCTCAGTACGTTTAATACTGTTACTGTTCTCACGTGAAATAATACCACACATTTAATGGTTGAAAAACAACAGTGATTATTCATTTTACATCTCGCAGACCTCGTGCAACTTGTTTGAAAATTATGAAACCTTCACAAACCATTAACACAAAAATATCTTCAAGGGAACGACAATTTTTGTACATAACTACCCTGCCTTTGTGCGTGAACTTGCATGTTTAGGAATGTACATCTTATTTTTTACATTACATCAGAGTTATTTTTCCAACAATGGTCCAATATATGAAGGAAATTATACAAAAATTGATTTGAGCATAGCTCAATTTAAAATTTAATCATTCTCTCCTTACTAAACATATGTAGCAAATAAGTGGATGTAATAAGAATAAAAATAATTTTTTATTGTTTACGTAATGATTTGGCACAATGTTGTGAGAAAGACGGAAATAAATTCTGCACACTATAATATGGTTAGCCCAAGGCCAACGATATGATGCAAATATCCCATCATATAAACACCAGGCGATCACGTGGAATGGTGATCCTTCTTCTGTTGTATTCTTAATTCTGGCAGGACCCTTGTTACGGTTGTTCAGGTTACATCTGAAAGAACAACATTAAATTTGTAAATTAAAAGAAAAGTTGACGTTGAAACTTAGGGTAAAAAGTAAGGGACTTGGGTGCTGACGATTACTGCTGAGTAACAGGGCCTTTGGGCGCATATATGTTAGGTTCCAACAGTTTTTCTGATTGGATACTGCAATGTTATCACATGATATCGTGTGCAGAAATTAGGGTGATTAATTAGTTCTTTACAGCCTTTGATTTAAAACATTATTTACCTTGACAAGTGTCATATACCAGACAATGGATCAACAGATAATATGATCAGTCTATCCGCATAATTGATGGTCCACAAAACTAAAAGATATTCTTGTTGAAAACAAAATAGGATTTTCTCATTTTTTTCATTTTGTTTATACTTTACGCATTGAAAACTATAACAAATGCCTCACAACATTAGCAAGTAGATGTGAATTTGAATATCAGTGTAAGGTAATATTTTCGCTATTAGTAAAACATTATCACCTTGTTGCAAGTCTTCAGTGGTTTTGTCATTTTTGTACCCAAGAAATTAATAATCCAGGCACCACATCATCAGTCGCTTTGAAAGCACTCAGGAAATCGATTGCACTGAATTATTTAGCTTTTAATTTTTTTCTGAATCAGCAAAAACTAAATTAAATTTGTGTATTTAATATTTAATTGATTCTGAAACAATAGGCTTTCACACTAACTCGCTTTATTTCATTGAATAACACAGCATGAAATTTCAAACGAAAGCAGTTTTTAAATTGTCAATAAAAATGAACATTTTCCAGATTTGATCTGCAAAATAAATGTCACAAATTGTTCAAGTAAGGTCAATTTCTTCTTTTGTATGTCATTGACATAATTTTAGCATTATGCTGCCATTTGTGTTGACAACATGTCCTAGTATATATTTAAGCTGTTAAAGTGACAATAGTCCCAAAGGGATCTTATATTTCGTTTTAAGCTCAATTAACAAATGAACATGTATGTTTGGTTACTACTTTACAAGAGGCAAAAACACTCTGGTAAAATGGCTAAACTGCCCACGCTGCATTATTCATGAAAAATCCCTCCTCTGGGGTTATTGAGCACTCATTGTTTACAAATAAAACCTTGCTTCAATAAACAACTGCACAGACGCACAATATGCGCAATACAGTATCTATTCATAATCCTGGTGTCTTTGGGTACACAGGTGGTAGCAATAGAATAGGGTATCGCAAGATTAGGCGACCTACTTTTTTAGCGCGCAATAAATCTAGCTTGACAGGCAGAGCCAAAGGGCGATGCACGCAAGTTCATTTTGGCAGGCGGCCATTTTGGCGAAAGAAGTATCAACACAAAAATTGTCACTCTAACACTGCTACCCATCGCCCAAAATATTTAGTACAAACCACGTCACTTGAAAGTAAGTTCTTATCAATTTTTATAATAGTTGTAGTATCACTGTCCGAATATGCACTACATGTTTAATGTTTTGAGATGATCTCCAAATGACACAACAAAGGCTGCCGAAACAACCTATTTGTCACTATTGTCATTTCAAAGATAAGAAAGAGATAGTGACCAGTGAAAGTACATTACACTTATTTAAGCGTGTTTAACTACTCACAAAGAAGTGGCACAAATGTCAATGAATCACAGACCTAATGCACAATCATCGGCACATATAAACAACGGGATATTTGGACATTTATGTACAGTACTTCGTCAACTGACATACTAAGCCAGTCATAATCTGATGTAATTTGTGCTCAGTTGGCCTCCAGTATACGTGTAGTGCCAGGAACAGTGGTATGTTGATCGAACTGACTGGGAAAGTAAAACTACAGTGGTACTGATTACAGTGAAATAAGTACATACGCAGAGTTAAAAGAGTGCATGATGTGCATCACTTGTTTGCATGTAGTCCAAATTGATACACCAGGCTGACCACGTACTGGCTCTGTTTTTAGACATGATGTGTACGTAATTATTTTCGAAATGATAAGAAACCACTCAGGCCAAAGCCTGGCAAAGGACAAAAGGCAATTTTTATTGAAGACATTTTTGCAAAGCAGCACAAAAAACTTGAACAGATAGGTGTTTGCATAACGTTAAATCATACATTTATGACCCGCAATAATTCATTATAACAAGATGTGAATCATAAAGCACAGCAAGGACGATGATCCAAAAGCTGTCAGAAGTCCCCTTGGAGCAATTGCCACTATTTGGTAATGAAGGTACTCAGTGAAGAACTTTTGCATTTTGTCCTTTGAGATAACTAAGCAGAGAGCAAAAAAACAGTCCACTTATTCTAGGTGTGAAATATGGTCGTGCTGATAGGAGCGCTTCTTAAACGTCGAGGGGGAATTTATAACTAGTAAACAAAGACTTTGGTCAGTAAATTTCAGAGAAATGCTCCTTAAGAACCTTAAAAAGCAGAATATATTGGGAGCCATAACCGGAGGCAAGTGTCAGAACACCCGAGCAAGACCAACAGCAAAGAGCTTCCCACTTTAGTACTCTATGCCAACAGTGTGGGTTGTTGACACTAGAAGTTCAAAACACCAGAAAAGGAATCATTCTGTTGTGTGGATTATTATCAACATCAAGGTGAGGCACAGCGTAACAGGTAAGGATAGTATTCATTGATATGCATTTGGATGACATGATACTAGGTTGTATTATGGAAGGGGAAATTGACAGCAATGTTTTGGATGTTGGCCTAATTTGCATGCTGACCTATGTACTGAGGTAGCCATGTTGAAACGTCATCACCCCTACGACCTATGGAAAGTAAAATCAATATTTTTTTTGTATTACTGACCCTGTTATTTTTCAGCCCATTTTGTGTGGCATGCTATTTGTTCTAAGCTGTACAAACTACAGATCCATTTGTACAGCTTTAATAGTTCTCGTTAATGTGGGCAAAGAAAAAGAAATCACAATATGGTCTGATAGCAAGGCATAAATCATATATTGTTTGCATGCTTAAGGTTATCAAGGCGGCTTCTTAGTGAGACAAGAAAAGGAGACATTTCCTCTCCAAATGGAGGTTCCCGTCACCAAAGGTGTCCTTGTAATAGTCACTATGGTAATTACGACCATATATCACACAAAAATTTCATATAATATTTGCTGCACTAAGCACTTCATTTTTCGTACAACTAGATCTAATTGTTATGAAGTGTCTTTTCTATCGAATAACGCTTTAGATGTTAATCTTATCGCTTGTTCTATCGCACCCACATGCTTCATGGAAATCACTAAAATAATACCTAACCAAGTGGACGAAAACGGATGTAATCATGTTTAGTTTCAGGTGATACCTTAACAGTGAAGTGACACAACGAAGACAAGAATACTTTGGGTTGGCCACACATACCCTGTAGAACCGAGCGAGTGCAAGTGCAAAATTTACTCCTTGGTTCTCTGGGTAACTGTGTTCTTCTCTGAATCAACTGTGAGTTCTTTTGAACCATCATGGAGCAGAAGATCCTGGGTGAACAGCATTAAAAGAGGCAGTGCCAAAGTTCGTTTCATTTTTATTCCTTGGTTCTAAATTTTCAAAATTTTTATCAGTTCAAATTTCGCACGATTACCACAGATAACTTGGCATGTTACAATTTCAGGTAGCACAGCCAAATACGGCTTGACTAGGAAAAATAGAGTAATCTGATGTCCAAAGCTGCAATAAAATATCACTTTTCGATAAGAAACATCAATATTTACAAACCTAGTCCAGACATTTCTACTGAACTTTTTTCGACGATAAGTGATTTTACAACCAAAATAAATCACTGTTGCATGTAATAACATGCAACACAAGATACCTGGAAATTTAGCTTCCAGTGTTCAGTATATATATATTATTTAAACACTGTGTTTGTTTAAATTATTTTAAATATACTTACTTCAGATTCATAAAAACTCAACAAACTGCTTAGCCAAATTTTATTATAAACATCGTAGCATAGATATCAATTTTGTTTTTACCAGCGAGAAAATATTTTGTCGTACCTGTCTCTAGTCCGCATTCTGATAAATAAAGCAAGAGCTTAAGCTTTGAAATATAGATAGGGATGGACATCTGGGCCCCCGCTGTTTTAAATGCTGGGCAAAAATAAGGAATCTCATGGTACTAAAATCTTATCTCATATTTTATTGCTGGAGACATTCGGCACGTGATTATATTTAATTACAGACATACATTTGGATGTCCATGGGAATACTCAAGGTCATGTAATTTTCCATTGAGTACACGATTTCATGTACCCACGTTCATCTAACGATCGAAATAAATATTCGCAAGTTTTTCTTTTTATTTCTAAATTTGTTCAATGAAGCAAAGCTTATAGAAAATAATAATTTTTGCTTTGAAATGGAGAGCAATAATTCTGTGGCATTTCCTGAACTTTGAGCATAAGTTTAATTTACAGAAATAAATGCCAACGCAACAGCAACAGATGTTTCACCAAACAGCAGCCAATTTGTAGCTGGCATGTTATTAACCTGTGGTTCTGTAACTGAGGTTGCTGGGTGAAATCCATCAATTAAACATAGAAGCATCCTATTTTTAATTTATGGAATAAATTAAACCATATTCCTGGATGCTTGCCCAGGTATTGACTAAAAATCAGGTATTGACTGAAAATCTCTCTTGGCACTTTTATTTTCGAAGGATTAACTTAACACTTGTAAGGTAGTATAAAAGACATACGTGCCTGTCTCCTAAACTACATGGAATGAAAATATCCGGGGGTCTTAAAAATACAATAACTGACACATAAAAATGATGTTTATATCTTTTTGGAAAAGTGTGACAACACGCAAAAACTGACCCCATTATTTCGGCAGTTCAGTTGGGAAACATGATCGACATTTTTGGATTTTGCATTACAAAATGTAGCAACTCCGCTGCAATGATAAATTTACCCACTGACACATTTACTTGCCCTAGTTACAAATTATTGTAAACAAAGCGGTCTTGTACCCGCAAGAATTTAAAATCAATAGTTTTCAGTGAGCTCGTGTGTGTATGCAAGTCTGTGGTTTTAGCCCTGAACAAGCAAGTCCTCCTGCGTGCACGCAAGAGGCATACCGCCCGCTGCGTAGCCGACATATTCCTGGGG
>JBCAUG010034032.1:0-10144 GCA_038406175.1 Haplosyllis leylae | reverse complement strand
TACATCTTGCTTATGTGTGGCCGGACGTAAGCCCTTCCTCAGAGGATCCTAGGTACCGGAGGTCTAGGAGGTTTGCCTGAGACATAGATTAAGCTCAGCCTTACCTGAGTATTACACCGTGCTACCGCAACTAAAAGACCTCGCATATACCAGGTCTCATTATTATAAAACTGTCAAATGCTCCCCTCCACCCTGTCCCAATGTCCTCCGGGGAGCTCATAGTAATCAATAAGCTGACTCTAGCGAGCCAGCAAAAAGTTCTCAGTTTTTGTGCTGCTGTGCAATAGTGATCTTTTGGAGCTAATGTGCATGAAAACAGATAAAATAAATGTAAGATCTCTTATTTTTGCACACACACGTATTGAAAATCGGCATCGCCGTTACAAACGTGTGGAAAGAGTCCAATCCGGATTTACTTGGATTGGTGTTATCTAAATGGAGATACAATTCACTGTTACCTAAAAGGGAACACAAGAACACCAAGATTCAGAGGACTGTGATTTCTTGTCTTGTCATTTCTGAAGAAATTGTCAAAAGACATGATTAGTTGTAATGTACAAAATAAAAGATTGCGAGTTTTAAATCTGCCAGTCAGCACCTCGAAAGGTTGAGGGACTCATGTAATTTTATTCTAGTAAACTGAAAAAACGTCATTTTCAAAATATAGATCTAGATTTTTTACAAAATTATTACAATGTAGACTGACCTTTCATAAATTCTTCTCATATTTTGGGATTTATTAAATTTCATTTTGGTTGTTTCTAATTGTTTCCAAATATCACGATTTTCTTGATATTTCTGCAAAAATTATACGCAAAGTCGACTGTTGATTTCGTTTTTGCCGCAAATTAAGTTTTCACAACTGGATATCAAGAGTTTATTTACTTCTAAAAGGAAAGAGCCTTTAAGGTGTCCAAGAGAAATTTGTTATGGTGCGAATTTAGCACAGCAACGATGTACTCTTTTTACTTTAGATTCTCAGTTAGGCGTTCACTTGTTGCTCTGCTTTAAAACAGCATTTTTACCGGTGGCTTATTACAATCGCTTCAGTGTTTATATTCCTGATTTGGCCTGATTCTATGGCTTAAATTTCCAAGATTGGGTATCTCAATAACTGACTCGGAAAATTCTCTCTTGATTTCCTGCGAGACCGTAGCAGTGAGTCACCAGCGAAGTTTCTTATTTCAGTTTAACTTCATTTTGCTATTTTCATCACAGATATCAAATCGACGATAACTTTCATTTGTGATCACAGAAAGCATCACAGTAATTAAAAGAATTGAAATAACAACTCCGGTAAATTGCAGAAAAAAGCAAGATAATCATTTCGTAATGAATGAAGCTCTGAGTCGCATCAAAGAAGAACACAAGCGTCTTCCTGACAGCTCAACGTAAAATCAATGTTCAGATTTGATCTCTCAACAATGGCGCTGTGTATCACATCAAAGTGCATTCTGATGGTTACAGAGAAAGCGTTAGTTTGAAGGATGGCTCGTTCAACAAATTGTGTGGTTCCTACAATGTGGAAGGAATAACTTTTTATCATAAAGAACTAAAAAAAGGAATTATTATTGATCATCTCTGGCGTAGCAAATTGTAAACAGCGAAAATGGAAGAAAAAAGAAACAACATAGCATTGACAAACATGTCATTAACCTTGGTAAATTATTGCTGAATACGTGAACTATTTTGATGAAATGTATCCATTTACGGAGTTAGATATTACTTCAATGAATAATACGCAATTATCAGCGGTATTACAATCCAGCAATCTCTCCATTTTCAGTCCAACACATTTCCTCTCAGCCATTCAGGCATTGCTTGTAAAGCTAAGACCAATATAGTCATGTCCGACTGATTTTAGTTAAATCATATAAGTCCATAAATTGAAATTGGTGCACAAACATCTTACTAAATTGCACTGCCTAAATGCTGATTCCCAATGGAGGTATTTTTGCAGCGGGAATTTGACACCACTTGGAAATCCTTTGTTGCCAACTTTGCCTGATTAAGAAAAATCTTGATTGCCCTGAAAGCCGACAGATAGTCTATTTTGAGTTTTTGATGCATTCTATAGCCCCATCAAGTTTACTATGAATAATAGGTTTCATTTTATTTTAGTATTTAATTTTATTTCAATCATGAAAAGCATGTTGTTGTAAGAATTCACAAGAAGACATCAATATTCTTTCAATTTACATATTATTTCCTGATTCTAGGAGTGTAATGAATATCTCCAATGCTAGGCCTAGCGGCACATTTTATACGATATTCTAATGCTTCTCTCCAGGGAGTTCCATCATTAGAATAGATCTAAATTACATAGAATCTAATCATGTCGTCAGATTAACTCAAGAAAGATTAATGAATTAGTTGTTCGGTGGGGGTTATTAATTTTACAATGGGTCAGTACATCTACATGGAGTAGGTCATCTACTCAGGATGAATGTCAGAGGTTGGTGTTACAATGCAATCACTGACGGATAAAGAGAATGACACCTGGATGATAGATCATCTGGCGTTGAACTGTTGTGAAGCGTAGTTAATTTAATCTACATCAAGACAAAGCTGCATAATGTAGGCCGCGGACACCAGAGGCAAATTGCATATTTTGCCAGAAAAGTCTTGTTTCTAAAGAAGAAAACATAAAGTTGAATTGGGAATATTTGTAAGGAATTAAGAAACCGAAGTGAATTAAGGCTTATAAAACATAATTTGCTTGTCAAATCGAACTAAAGGCAATTAACCACACAGCCTTTCTTTAATTCTACAGTTTAAAGGAATGTGAGTCGAAATCAAAATCAGTGAAAAAAAGAAATTTGCATTTTTATGCGGTCCACATTGCTTGAAATAGTTTGATGGTTTCATTAGCAGAAGCATGATATAATGTTAGACCTCTGTAAATGCTGAGGACCAGTTCCAGAGATAGAAATGCGTCGCCTGAGGCAGAGTAGGAAGCAGCCTGCAAGTAACAGAAGAAAGCTTTACTTCACATCATCAACTGAGTGGTCCAACCATTACCTTGTAGAGAGAAAAAAAGAGAGGAATGGCGTGAGTGAATTTGTGCTTAACAGCAACTTTAAGAAGTTGTGGAAGCTACTTCAATGAACTAGTTTTGGTATCTTCCTGATTCCAAATAGCAGGATTTTTATGCTAGAAGTGCTCCGTCGAAACATTTGGCCGTTAGCTCTGTATCATTAACTCGTTCAGAAATCGTCAGAAACCAGAATAATTTTTATGCAATAAGGATAGTTGGGACCATTTGTGACTGTGACATTTGCAAGGTAAACTGGTTTTTACTCTCCAACCTTTGTAAATGTGAACCGGTACTAAAATTAGAAGCAAATTAAGCCCAAGGATTTATTATATCGAGGCTTTAATTCTCTAATTTTTACGGAACTTTAAACAGAATTGTATGCAAAATAAGGTTGTTCTTTGCAAAGTTTTCTGACTTTTCAAGAAAAATTATCATTATCGGCTGAGAAGAAAATGATTTAAGTTGCCAATTTATCATATTATTAAATCAAATAGGCTTTTTGCAACTTTTAAATTGCTTTCGATTTTTTCCAAAAAGAACTTTCGTTAATGGAAAATAGCCCACTTGGAAGATATTATTCTTCATGCATTGCTTTGATGTAAACTCTTACAAAAGTTGCTTTTCCTTTTTAACTTAACTATTGGAAGTAACCCAAGACAAGAACTAGAATATTGCATGCATAAGTGCACTTATTTCGAACTAAACGATTTCAGTTTCACTTACTTTTGTGCACTGTACAGCAAATAAAATTGTTTTCCACGACGTTAATGTTTGTGATGTGAGGCTGCGATGGATTGATTACATTATTTACATTAATACTTTGTAAATAGTCTTTTGTTGCATTTTCCAAAAAGAAAGATACTGATAAGACTTGGCAAGGATATCCTGCCTTGTTTCCTTTGTTCTAGAACATTTCCACAAGAAAAGGAAAAATAATAGCACGATCGATACAACTGATATATATTGATAAAAAGAATATTTTATATGCATTTTGTAATTGATGCTTTCTCCTCTGCTATAAAAAAAATTATGTTCTCAGCAAAATATTGTTAAATTGCAGAAGTTTTCTTTTTTCTTGTATATTTTCGTTAAGATATAAAATCTTACAAGTTTCTAGACAAAACACTTTACAAGTCACGTTGAATGGAACATTTTATCTGGCATTCATGCACTGAAAAGAACGGTTCTTCAAATGGAGAAAGTCACAGGATCGCAATGCATTCGTATTAACAGTCTCATGCGCTCATTTTGGTTTTGGTTAACAGTATTAGTGAACATTGTTCCAGATGTTGAACTTGTTTCTGGTAGATAAATGAATTATTGTGACCTTTCAGCGTCCCATTTCTCGTACGAAAGAAATTACGGAAAAGTTTTAGCACCTGAGGGACTTGAGCTCCAAATGAAGTTTAGTGGAGAAGCCCTAATTTAACATATTCACCATTTTTGGCTTCGGCTTTCAAAGCTGTACTAAATCTCTTTTTGGGGGGGGGATTTCATCATCACGTGGTTGCAAATATTAGAATCGTTAATGATATTTTTTCATGATATTCAAATCCAATTTCCAGTTTGGATTTAGCATTTCTTCATTTACTATTGGGATTGAAAATTCTTTTTTGAAACGTTTTGACCTTAACATGGTTGATATCAAAACAATGATTAGTTTGGACAAGACATACAATACATGGAGATATATTTAGCAGCTAACATAAACAATGAACATTTCTTTACTAAAAGATCACAATATTTCTTCTGTCCAAGTAAGGGAATCGATTGTTTCAAATCGAGTTTTTGCAATTAATACAAAGTTCACAATATTGTCAACATTGATATTAAAGGTTTTTTGAAGCAGCTAAAAGGCTACTTCTAGTGTAACATTGCTGTTAAGTCTGAAAAGTTAACATCCTTAAACAGTAATACTCCACTAACACTAGTTTAATCATCTGAGTCCAAAAAAAGTAAAGTGGTGGGGAAACACAAGTCAGTTTAAAGATCCACTAAATTGTCGATGTCAAGGTTAGTTTAGCAGGTTGAGCATTAGTCCCCTGAACTAGTGATCAAGCCACACTAGATGTAATTTGTTTTAATGCTGGAAAAAGCTTTTAATACCAGCGTTGCCAACAATTGTCAACTTTCTATTAATTTCGAAAAACTCTAATGGATCAGGAGATGGCGACGAGGGGCATGTGTTTCACATGTGTGCCTGGCATTTCAACTGAGATATATTTGGCCTAATAACCCAATTCAAAAGTAATTGGAAAAATTTTCGAGGTACCTAAATCTGAGTACAATGCATTACAGCAATTCTTACATTTTTACTTTCGCATGAAGGCAATTGTTACTTGTAGCTCTGACTGAAATAGCAGGCCCATGCAATGGCACGTAGAGTGTGATTGTGTGATGGATTATCACTGGAATTCCGAGAATAAAGTTAAAAGGGTTGTTTAAGTACAGTTGCAATTGTAATGGATTATTGACTTTATGTGGAGTCGTTGTATTTAGGCTTTACATTCTACAAGAGATACTATATTTGTAAAAGGGAAATCGTCTTAGAATTGGATGAGAGACTTGGTGCAGGCTTCACAAAGTATGAAGCCAGGATGGTCTAATTTCGACTTTGAAAGAAAGTTTTTAATTATTTCCCCCGAAAACATCCGCTGAATTACTGCTCTGCTGGAAGACATCCGTATTCATATCACATTTGTGTATTTGTTCTTCATAGTGTACCATTTTGTTACCGACCGCATCCGAAAAATGGGGTAGGTAATGTTTCCACATGCATGTGTCTGTCCACAGGGGGCTACTCCAGTCTCTGGTCCCAGGTCCTTTCCTACCAGGACCAAGACAGGGGTACCCACCGGACAGCGCAGCCTCCCCCCCCCATTCGAAGACAGGACATGGATCCCCCCATGGACAGGACACACCATGAACAGGATTCGCTGTGGGTGGTATGCCTCTTGCGGTCAAGCAGGAGGACTTTCTTGTTTCCCTAAATGCAATCTTCTTTGTCCAATTTAATGAATTACAGAAACCGATGTTGCTTGATATTGCTGTTAAAAGATACCAACAAAATTGATGCAAAATTCGATAGAACACTTAATTAAAGCTCAGAAGTTTTGTACGAAGGTCGAAAATTCTTTTTTTTTGTCTGGCTAGACAACTGAGCGAAGAAACTTGACTTGTGACATAGCCGATCCACGGCTTTCACAATAAGGTTCGGCGCCTTTGATTTTAGTATTGTACGCTAAAACCGTGAATTCAACCAGTAAGATAACTGTTGCAGAGTTTGCAAGAAAAAAACCCAGTTTAGGGACATTTAGGAAATCAACCAATATATAAGATGACAGTTGCAGAGCTTCCAAGAAAAAGACCCAGTTTAGAGACATTCAGTTGTGTCTCAGGCTGTGTAACCCAGATACTGCCCCTTACATGGGTGGAAATAATGAGCACAAAAATTCAACTGGATTACACTTAATCTGATCAATTATGACAAACAGATGATGAAGAGAAGCTGTGAATACCAGAGTTGATTCAGGGCACAGTGACATTGACCCGGAGAATGGATTTCTCTTCATTAACATGCACGTCCCGTAGAGGTTAGATGCTCGTGTCCAAAATGATTACAATTCTTTTTAACAGAAAAGACTGAAAAAGAAGCGGTGTAATTCCACACGAATAATTTTTGTCACTCGTTTGCTAATTCCAAGTGTCGCTATTTGAAACTGTTTTCAGACAATCACATTACAATAGATATTATCGTATCATGTTTCATTTTATAGATTTTTGAGATCTATTAAAGGTGATAGATTGATTCGGTAGGATAACAGTTTCTGATAACTTAGATCGTGTGATACAAAGAAAGTTGACTTGGTTTAAATATCAGAATATTCACGTGTATGTTGATGTCAGTTCAAATTGTTAGGTATTACAGGTTTCACTGTTTCCTTGTTAGACGACGCAGTAGAATCAGAACAGACAGATTAGTGTAAACTGGATGTCTTTCGATGAAATGGACAAGTTGCCTCCGGCAGAGTAAAAACCAACCGAAGAAAGCATTACTTTACATTATCATCTGAGTGGCCGTACCATTACTTAGTATCTGGAGAGGAATGAATGGTGTGAGCGAATCTGTGCTTGAGAACAGCTTTAAGAAGTTGTGGAAGCTACTTGAGTGCGTTAGCATTGGTATCTTGCTTCAGTGTTTCTTCAGAACTGGATGTGACGAACATGGTTCTGGTCCAGAATGATGGATTTTTTTGAAAAAAAACTCCTCTCTAAATATCGATTGAGGCCACGGTCAATATTTTGTAAATTGAAAGTTTCAAGATTGCAATCTACTTGAAATCATTTATCAACTCTGGCGAACCTCAACATTTTCCATAGCATAAAAAGAAGTAGTTTTTAACGAGCAATGGATAATGATTTAGATCTATTTGGTGGAACTGTTTCAAGAACTGAAGAGTAACTACTGGTAAGTCTAACTGTTGCATCATATTTAATAATGATTTTACCAGAAAAAAGAAATGATGTTGAAAAGAACGCCTGAAATACAGAAATACAGGGAATGATAAAAACCACCATGCGCACCTTTTGAACTGCACCAAATCAGTCCCGCCGGTCGTCCTGTTATTCATGATTAGAATGATTAGAATCCTCAATCACTGGCTTGAGATGCCATATTCAGAACTAAAAATCACATGGTGTAAGAAGAATTAAATAAGACTGGATATTTATTTACAAAAATGTTCTTTCTTATCAGCTGGTCGATTTTAAAAAATCAGATAAGAATCTGGCAGAAGGGAACAACAAATTTTGAAGAGTCTGAGCCATTTCATCATATCGATGTGGTTCAAATGCTTTTTAAACGTCCTCATTCAGGTATTGAGTTTAATGAAGTGAACAGACGCACTGTAGTTTGATTGATTACAGTTTAATAGGCAAAAAGTATCGTTGATAAACTTCCTTTCATCTAAATCAAAGCCAAACAATAAATTGAAGCTGCAAGTTGGCTGTGGACCACATATCAAGGTCAATTTTGTAAATGGAATCAGCAAAAGTCTATATGAAGGGCATTCAAAGTAAAACGAAAATTGATACGCCTTCATGTGGTTCAAAATAGAGATTTATGGAAATTTACAAAACTACAGTCCAAGGTTTGGTGACTCGTAAACATTGGCTTCCTGTTAATTTGGGCCACTTTACAACTTTACACAAGTTTGGAGCGTTAGTTACGTTTGGAGTATGCTTCCATGCGTACACGAACAGCCACGAGGCACAAGCTAGATCTACTAAAATTCCTTAGGAATTGTAAAAACGTTGCCGTTTGAATCTCACACACGATGGTGTGCTTTTTCCAATTTGGATAACAACAAAAAAATGCTGAAAAATACAAGAAGGGCGATTAACTTAAGGAATCCTCCTGATCTTTTTTTCAGTTCTTTGGTGGTTTACCTTGTGATATTGCGTATTTTAATACTCCTCGACTGTGGACGAATAATAATTACCAGGGTGTGTTTACCGACATTGTCCGTTTGACCCTGATTGAGAATAAATCAAGTGCATTAACTTGTGATGAGATTACCGGCCGGCTTCTGATGATTACAAATAGTGTCATTACACTACGTAACGAATTTAATTAAGTGGTGGAGGTCAACGGGAAGCTGCGTCTTATCTTGATAATTACGCCAGATTTTCTTTGTAAATTGAACAATTGCCCGCCCTGAGAGGATGTGCGACACAGCACCACATGACATGGCACATTCACACAAATTATGTAAGTCTCTAGACATGGCATTTTCCAATTCAAAAATAAAACTATATGTTACTGAAACTCACGATGTTCGGAGTCAGTCAAGGTATTTTCTGTTGGTTTCAAATTCATTCACTTGTTCCTTCACTTTCTTGTGTGTAAGATCTTCATATTCAATTCTGAGTATTACATTTGTTTTATTCTATAAAATAGGTGTCCCTTTAGGATACGCCTCCAGCCTTCCGCACACTATTATGAAATATGATATGAATAAATTGAATATATCTATCTAGTACAGAGTAAAAGTTAATTCTTGTATACATTAATCTTTATTGACATTGTGTCTTTCCCTTTTGTCTCACTGACATTTGAAAAATCCACAAATATCAGTAGGTGCAGTATTATATTAAAACCTGTTTCATGTGCCGGGGAACTGAATTCCCTAACGTATGAAATAGGTAAATAATCACATACCTACGTCACTGTGCTAACCTTTCCTGGCTCATTTAAAGTGAGATTAGTCTGGGTCAGGGAGCAGATCATTACAAGACTAAAACAGGATGAAAAGTTTTGAAAGTTTTACGGTGGAGGTTTGCATGTGAAGAAGTCAAGTCAACTTGTGAATCTAGTGAATACACTGGTAAATTACTCCTATTCCTAAGAACTGGCAAACTTGTGTGAAATACTTAAAATGTAAAGAAAGATTTTGAAATCATACTTAGGATGAAGGTAGAATCTACACAAATATATTTTTTTGTAAACATTTGATATGTAGAAGTGAAGAAGGTGTCAACATTGATGAAGTTTATTACGTAATTCTGACGTCACAAGTCCATTAGGTTAAAACAGGACATTAATATTCTGTTCGTCTGTTCCGTCTGTCAATTCGGTTCGACTTTCCTTCAGAAAAATCACCTTATCAAATTTGTCCAAGTTGCGTAATTCATTTGTTAGTAACACCAAACTAGTTTAAAATTGATTGATGATGATCGATGAGCATTTTAATATTCATTAACTTCTTCAAATCAATTAAGTTTACACTAGACTCGTCAAGTTACCCAAGTGAAGGAACAAACGATAAAAATCAGTCTTCTGACATAACACAAAAAGGCGAATCTGTCTGACAGAAGCACATTATTCATCTCGCAAGAAGGGCTGAAAGGATATTTGCACAACTAGGATATATTTTAATGTTGCTGCATCAACAGCTTTTCAGTTGCATCTTTAAAATCCAAGCGCAATGTTAATTAAACTTTAAAGTCAGGAGAGGACTTGAACTTAGATTAATATTTCACTGCAGTAATTGTACACTGGGGGGGGGGGGGGGGCTCCAATTGCCGATCACCTTCCTTTTTTGGGGA
>JBCAUG010034021.1:0-10144 GCA_038406175.1 Haplosyllis leylae | reverse complement strand
TCTCCTTTGCTGGAGTATTTGCATACGCCGTTTATTACGTTTTCTCATAATTAGCGCTCTTTTTGACAATTTGCAGACGACATTTTAAGTTTATAAATAGCAAAATACATAGCAACAGCAGCTGACTCCACTTGGTACCCGTTACAACCGTGCAATTTGATGCACACTCAAACGTCGAGAATGGGTCCCAAACCCATTCTTTGCGTTTCACGCAAACGCACACGCACACGCAATGGTAAGTGTAAACACCTCCACTTGGTATAGTGGAATCCATAGGTTGCGTCAAACGCACACGCAAACGCAGACGTCACGTGTAAACACACCTTTACTCGTTACATTTATGGAACCTTGCGGAGATAATTACGAGGGAACCGGAGCTGTTTATACCATTTTTTCCTTCGTTAATGTAATTCACATTTAGATCTTTACTATCAGGATCGAGTTCAACGCAACCCATTTGCGGAGGCATGGCGGGGGGAATTTGAGAAAATTGTATGTTTTGAAGAATCCGGCATCCGTTCCTGTAAACGACGGAACGGGTGTCAGTATTTAGAATATTAGGTTGTGAAAGTTTCACCAGGTAACTCGTTCGCTCCCTGGGGGGCGAAGGGGAGCGAAGTGTATTGTATACTAGGTTTTAGATTCCCACCACCTGTGGCAACAAAAAGTTTGATTACAACATACAGTGGTTAGGTGTCACCCCATGTACAGTCACTAAGCGACAAAAGGCCTTCGTAGGTCCCCACCACGGGCCCAAAATTTCGGGGCACAAACCATCAATCAACCACTAAGGTGACTCTAACGAGCCACCAATAAAAATGTTTTCTGTATTGTTTAAGTTTTAACGCATTTTTCATGAATAGAGATACTGTATTTAATGTCTTCAATGTACCTCTCGTTGTAGGTCACAATGGATGAAATGTCCTGAAATTTCATATTTGACGTAGACGCAAATTCCTACTGTTTTACCTGTTTTTTCGAGCTGTTACCCAAGTCTGTAATTACCTCGTGTTAGTGCTGTTGTAAACAGTGGTGACCGGAGCAGCCTGCTAGATAAGCAAATTAGAAAAAGCCGACAGAATGACAATTAGGTACGTTATATTGTGCGACAAAGAGAAATTACGCACGCAGGTATTTGCTTAAAATTGGTACTCATTGCAACTAATTATTTTGCCATTGATATCATTGGCAGCTATTTTACTTAAAGCCGAGAGAAAATGTTCCTATTTAAACCCAGGTGTTCTTTAAAAACGAAATGGTTGTAAACAAGTTCCAGTGTACTACACTTCCAATGTCATTGTACTTGAACAAATAAATGTAAATCATTATGTTTACGGTTTATATGGGATTAGGTTGTTAGAAATTGGACAAGAATTGCCAAACAGATATTTCACCATGTTTGTTGTAGGTGATACTCAGAGCGTCCCAAATCCTCAAGACTGATTGGCCATAGTCCTAACTGTACTGACCAGTCACACAATGGACGACAGTGAACGACAGGGTCTAGTATCTGATGAAAGAAGCAAGAAGACTCCTGATTGGTCCAGGTATGCCCACAGTAATAGTTTGGAGCAGTAATTTGCGATATGTATTCAAGAACACTTTTTGAGCAAGAGCCAATTTCGCGAGGTCAGTGAAGCCCCTGTTTTGGACATTGGGATAACTTTTGCACTGGACCTTACAGTAAGTATTGGGCGCTTACTTCCATGCTAGTCTCCCAACATGGATTAGAGGGGCAGTAAAACCGCCTTTGTAAGACTGTCTATTTTCCAGATTATTGGCTGTAGGAGACAGCCCATTAGAGTGATTAGTATAGTGAACATTAATAAACTTTGGCCACAAAACGGGAGTAACTTCAAAGGAGTGACCGTAAATGAGAGGGTCTACTATAATGCGCATTGGTGAAAACCGACTGTTGTTTTACGTCCAGGTTTGGATTAAGTAAGGAGCAGCAGGCGGAGACGCGCCGTCAGGTGGAGGAAATAGAGGGTGACGCGTATCATCATCACCATGACGCGGGAGACGAAAACGAACTCTTCGCTCAAGACCAAGTACGTATGACACCGAAACTGGCACCGACACCAATTTCTGTTTCGGTACACGGACTGAGTATTCGCATTAAACGATTTGATAGAAAAACATTGCTGTTGTTAATGTTGAAAAACATTGCATATCGATGTTAGATTGGTGATCAGTCCAAGTTAATCATTTACACATATTACCTAACATCGAAAATGTCGGTGTCGGTCAGTGTAAACGAAAGCAACATCGACAAAAAAGAGAGTTGAACTCATTTCGAGACGAAGTGTAACAAATCTTTACTTGCTGACGAAATTCAAGACACTGTTTTCTCTTTCACTGCAAAGTTCGCTCGATGTGAACATTGTACAATATCTCCACAGTATTATATTCGTACAGAGTGTACAACTCAAGAATTCACCCGAATTTGCCCGTTTGGACCCCGGATGGAAGTTACATTTAATTACAGAACGATGTTCACATACTCATACCAAAAAAACCCAAAAAAAACAGGAAGTTTTCACGTATGAAGTCTCATTCAGTGTCATAAAATGTGCAACGACTATATTCTTGCCTCACAATGTTGACAGTCATTTAAACAGACGACGTCAGCTGTTTTACTTTATTTGTTAAAATGTCAATATTCTGTAAAAACGTTTTGTGTTTAATTTTATTGTAATTGAAAATATTGTACGAATCCAAGTCCAAATAACTGTTCTTCGGGGGAAAATCATTTTTAAGGAAATTTTAGCAACAATACTACAAATTTTACCCTTCAAATAATTGTGTGGCAATTATGTTTAGGATTTTGTATGGAAAATAAGAGCAGTGCAAAAAGCCCACGGCTTTCTTGTTTCAAAAACTTTCTGTATGTTTCTGATTGTAGTCGTCTCGAAATCGTCCGTGGTGGCAATCGAACTTCTTCATCTCAGAACCAGTGTTATTCGGAACATGGGACGGAGTATTCACGTCATGTATGATCAACATTTTCGGTGTCGTCATCTTCTTGCGAACCGGTTGGATGGTGGTAAGTACCGTGCTGTACTCATAACCCTTGCCTCTCCTCAAGTAAATTGTACCTTGATCTCACATTTCCTTACGATACGACAAAACAGAGTTACTGTCTGGTACGTTTACAATGTCTGGTACGTCACCTCCAGGACAGAACAAGGTGTAGTTGCTACGCCTCTTGCGGTCACGCAGGTGGACTGTCTTGTTTTCAATGAGAGCTGTATCACCAGGTGTATCATCTTAACGCAATAAAAACACTGTACACAAGAACCTTAGTTGTTGATGTTATGAAAAACATTTGATATATTATTTTGTTCAAACAGGGTAACGCTGGTATTGGCTTCTCTATCCTCATCATCTTAATGACGATATCGGTTTCCATGGTAGCGGCACTGAGTGCGATAGGTGTATGTGAGAGGTGCAAAATGGAACGAGGCGGCGTCTATTTTCTCCTGTCCCATGTACTTGGAGCTAAAGTCGGAGCGTCAATTGGCATACTCTACTGCTTCGGACAGGTTTGTAGTTGGTTTATTAATGGAAAATCATTCTTTGCTCAACAATTCTGTGTCCATTTTATCGGTATCTGTGTTAGTCTCTGCCTCAGTGTTGGGCAGTGTGAATGTATCATAAGCCATGTTGGATAAATTTCTGTAGAATCGCAAAATTAGGTAAATTGGTCCCAGTGTAAAAAAAACATTGTATATCGATCATAGCATTTTTGTTTCAAAATACTTGTCCTTGGCCGTTGCTGTGCTGATTATGGTGTCACATTACATCTTTGAAACTTTGAAATTGGTAGTGTGAAGTGCTGAAATGAAACACAAATAGTAGTTGGTCTAGAATATTGTCTGAGCTCGGTAACAGTGATTAAATTGGGTATTCATAAATGCTTCAATGTGACATTTTGATTTTTTTTCAGGCGGTGGCTTGTTCACTGTACGTTGTCGGTTTCGGTGAATCCATATCATCTCTAATCCACCAAGAAAATCCATGGGTCTCACGCGGAATAGCGATGGCTGTAATTGTGCTATTATTAGGTAAGACAACTCTCAAAAACTCTTGGTCGCAAAAATTGAGGTGATCTCCAGTATATTGAAAGGAATAACCAAAGAGGAACGGTTCCTATACGTTTAGTTTTTTTTCTGTTTGGTAAAAAATATGGGTTCAGTAGCATTCAGAAAAAACGAAACTCAAAAAAAAAAAACAAAAACAAAAAAACAAAAATACAATCACAAAAAGAAACACGGAAACTAACCCAATTGCACCACATTGCGCTGTTTTAGTAGCAAGGTTATAAAGTGTATTTCCTTGTGTTTATACGGTCTGTCGCATGTCAATTGCAGGTATAAATGTTGCCGGGGTAAAATGGGTTATTCGTGTACAACTGGTGCTACTTATCATTCTCTTCGTCGCAGTTCTCGACTTTCTCGTCGGATCGTTCGTCCACACCGATCGAGGTAATTGCGTTAAATTTTAAAGCCCTTGTAAACCAAGTGTCTGTGACTGAGATCAAAGAACGTACATTTTATGGCTTCGTCCGTAAATATTGAAGTTCTTTGCTGAGATGTATTGAACCCATCACAATCGTAGACCCTTGGTGTTAAATGGCCCTCTAAAGAAACAAAGATGTATAGGTGACGTCAGATCCCTGCGTCACTTTAACGCTGGTCCTATATTCATGATCAGCAAAGTTATTCTAACACCAGCTTTTTTCTCTTGCGTTTAGTATCGATTTATATTGTGAAGATATAAATCTGTGAAGTGCATTTTGGGTCATGACTTTAATCATTAACTTTCTAATTTTCCTCCGGTAATTGTTTAATTAAATTTTTCAACCATATCAACATAATCCTTTTCTTATTTTTATAGCTGACGGTTTCCTAGGTTACAATACTGTGACATTAACCAACAACACACAGGCAGAATACCAGGAAGGCGAAACATTCTTCACGGTGTTCGGGGTTTTCTTCCCGACAGCAACAGGAGTGTTTGCCGGTATCAACATGTCAGGGGACCTTCAGAATCCTGCGAGAAACATTCCTGTAGGAACAATGTCTGCGGTCGGCGTCAGGTGAAACTTTAACTCCTGTACACAGCGAGCGAATGCGAAAGCGATCTTGCTTGGAAATGGATTATCTCATGATGCAGTTGGGTCAGAGAGAGGGGGACAGGAGGGGGGAGGTAAGGGGGGCATGGCAAAGCAGGTGAGTTGGGGCTTTATTCCCTGATGCAATGGCACCAGACCCCCCCCCCCCCGTGAACAGACAGACATATGTGAAAACATTACTTTCCGGTGGTAACAATAGCGAAAAACAACGGAGAAAAAATTACAGCACTTTCGCTTTCTCGTTTCCACTCGATGTGAATTGGCCTTTGGTGCGAATTTGTCGTGGTCTTGCCCTTCCGCGGTGTCATTTAAGGACAAATTTCAAACGACCTTAACGACCAAAGTATGGGTCGGAAACCTTAGATTTATCAGATAATTATTTAAGCGAGTATATGCCAGGTGATTCGTCACAGATTAAGAAATTTCATTGTGGATTTGCAAAATGGAAAGAATTTTCTATTTGTCCTTTTAGCACATTCCTGTACCTGGCCTTCGCTGTTGTACTGGGTGCCACATGCACCAGGGATGTCTTGCAGAACGATTATATGATCGCCGAAAAGGTAAGTACTTTTTACTGTTCGGATAACCTATAAAATATGATATGATGAGACGATTACATTTTTGTTCAGTGAACCACATTTGGTAGCTTAATTATTCCATTGATTTTGAGAGATATGAAATATTTAAATTAACAGGCGGCATTAGTTGACGGTACAACGTTGTTAAAATACCTACACGTAACGGCTGTTTTGACTGAATTATTTTATGAAAAGAGCAAAAAAGTGACATCTTGTATAAATAGCCACTTGCTTCTCCGAAGTTTCATGCAAATAAGTGTCCTCGTATTGACTGTTCTGCACAGATGTCCTCTGTTATTTTATCTGTCATAATACAAATAGATTCATTAAAAACCGGAAGTTAGTCATGAATATCAGTTTTTCAACAAGAATTTAAAATGTAGTGTATGTAATTTTAAGAATTTACAGTAGTTACATTTCCAATTGCCTTTCGATTTTCTACGTTTAGCTCAATTCCCTCTTCGAACTTTGTTAGTTTTAGCTTGCACATTTATTCTACATCAAATTTTGATGCATCTTTGAAATCATTTTGCTTCTACTTTTTATTATTGAGGAATTGATTGTATTTCAATTTTTGAATTTTCTTGAAGGGATCTGTAAATAGTTCCACTTAGTTTCATCTCCTCCATCAGATGCCTCATCAATTTCCATTTTTAATTTTTTTTCAGGTATCAATAGTCGGGTTTTTGTTCCTCGCAGGCCTCTATATTTCCTCCATATCCTCCTGTATGGGCGGGCTGTATGGGTCTCCTCGCATTCTGCAAACCATCTCTACTGACGAGGTCATCCCACTCATTAGAGTTCTTGGACAGGGGGTAGGTGCAAGTTTTACTTCGATTACTCACTTTTTCTCAATGTGATAAGATTCGTTTACTTTGAAGCAAAGCGAACGCAGTAGTAAAACTTTTCTCAGATGACTACTGGATTCAACTTTAATAAATATAACGTCTTTGTTAGAGATTTTGTATTCGCGTTCGCTTTAAATTCGAAGTAAACGATATACTTTATTATTGAACCTCTGGTGTCCTGTGGGCTGATTTAAAGGTTTTGGCTCTGAGCAAAGGTAAGATTTTTCCATTTATTTTTCATACCTTTTCCCGAGGCACCTTTTACATATTAACACAGAAAATATTAGTAATGATGCTCTCACATTTTCTTCATTCTTACACAATGACTGATCACCACATTGGATACTCTCATACAAACATTATTTCCACACGAACACCTCTCACATCACGGAACAAATGACATTTAACATTGATTGTGTACAATAATGGAAACACCACACAACTGAACATGTCATGGACTCAACACCAACATAAACTTCAAATAAAACCACGGATTCCAAACAAAACTACAAGGTGTCTGTTTTGAAAATGTGGTTACTTGGCTTCTACATGTGCACGTTGTCCTGTGCGTTGGGAAGTAGTTCCAGTTCACCCAGACTGTTAAACTGCATCGGTCACGATAAAATTACCACACATCTTGAAACACTTAGATTGGAGGTATCGTCTAAAAGTTAAATTTCTTATGTTTGGGAAAGAGTGAGGTTGAATGTCCATGGGAGACTCTTAGTACAAGTGTTATTTAAGCCAAAAGTAAACCTTCCTACATGGACATTGAATCACACTTGTATTGTGAAAAGAGGCCTTTTTCGAAGTGATGAATTCGGGTAAGCTTTTTTTTAATCTTTTGAAGATAGATTTCAAAAGTCTTTATCTGATTGTTAATTTTAAAACATTTAATGGAAAGAAACTTAATGTTATTACACTTTCGTAAATTAACATACTTATGAACAGCAATAATGGATTTTCCATTAATTTTAATATATATTGCTGTAATTTGATGTCCTGTCATCACCGCGGTAACAACATCAAATCAAAATGAAATTGTCGATTTCAGAGAGGTCCAAACAAAGTCCCGGTGTTTGCGCTCATCGTGATAGCAGTCATATCTCTTGTGTTCATCTTATTCGGCAACGTAAGTTCAGAGAAATCCCCACTAATGTTTACATTAACGTAAAACAAAAAACTAGTACCAGTAGGGTCATGTGGTGTAGCACAGACGAGTTACATTTTGAACATTCCATAAAGAGTAACGGTGATTTTTAACGTTTTATTGCAAAATAAGTACAGGACTGTTTTGGGGGTCCGTGTTGTATTTTTGTGAACAAAATATGATGAAAGAGAGATACCTGGAATTGAAGTAAGTAAAGGACTGACTAAAATTGCTTGACTGTAATAAGTAGTTGACCGCGCAATACTTTGGCTGAAGTTAAGAAATAGTTTTGGAAATTTGTTACGAAAGTCACAAAGTTGGAAATCTTTGTTTCCACGCTCTGCCACCAGGAAGTCTAGGGTCCGAATATACCAACATGTAATCTTACATTACCAACTGTTGGCTCGAAAGGGACTGCTTATTCATTTATCTTCGGGACACACGCCCAATATTAGGTCTGACCCTCATGCAAATGAGATAACGTCGTGACGTCATAATGCTTTTCCAAGATCGTTTCTATTCTGTAGCATCGCATTATGTTCTGTGGCATCTGCAATGAGCCAGCTCGTAGACTACCTTCACGATCTGATATTTTTCTCGCAGGTGAATACGTTGGGTCCGATTGTGACGATGCCGTTCATGTTGACCTACGCCGCCGTAGATTACGCGTATTTCTCACTCGCCATGAGCTTCGACAAGAGAAAAGCAAGAGAAGATAAGTACAGGTGAGTTAGAATAGGAATAAGTAATTTAAGAAAATGGTTACGTGAAGATTTACGACACGAAATTTTTGAAACAAGGTGAAGATTAGCATGTCATAGGCGCTGTGCTGGAAATGAAGTAATCTGAATTTGACTTCATACACAACATAGAAAGTTCGAATGTGAACCTGAAGAATGAAACAGAATCATTCTGGTGCATAAACCACAATATGAATTTCGTAGGCAACAGCCTGATTCTTAACGTCTATCAATTATTTGACATGGTATGAAAAGATCGTGATTATTGTTAAATCATCCATTTATCTATTGCAGTCCTAGTCACACAGCCAAGAAATATCCTGCAGCATTTGATCACTCATCCATTCAGGGCCAGGGTGAGCAGCACATGTACGGTAGTATCGACCGGAAGAAGGTCGGATCCGGAAATGATCTTGACAAACTATTTCCGGAAAGACGACAACATGATCAGGTGACGTAAGAAATTGCTTGTGTTATTTTTCGGAATTGTTCAAGATGTGAGAGACCACGGAACACGCATTTTGCGCATTTATGGCTTATTCACACGTACCGGCACAGACACAGACACTCATAAAAGTATAGCATTGTGCTAATGGATCGGACCGAAATTCGGGCTAAATGGATTCCAGACCCATTTAGCCCGAATTTCAGCCCGTCACCACTGACACAATGTAAAACTTTAATGGGTCGAATTTCAGTTCAAATTTTGGTATCGGTACGTGTGAACAAGGCTACATAACTGACAACTTTTGTTTCACGTTTAGACGCAGCGACAGCCGCTGGGAAGCCCGACGTTTGTATCTGATCCCACGTCACCCGGACCTCTGCCGGGCTGCGACAGGGTCGCCACAGACTCATCTATCAATGAAGTGGACCAATCGCAAAACTTACTCACCGGTAAACAAGGTACGAGTTTGATTACATTGTACAATAGCACACTGCAATAGAACTTCTATTTTACGGTCACTTCATTGGTTAGACACCTTTAAAATGTTTATGAGAACCCAGTTACAACGCGCAAGTAATGTTTTGGCTATGAAAGCAATTGCTGGTTTTAAACGGGACCCGGTGTGTTTGAGAATATTGCCGTGTATAAGTCAACCACAATAATGTTTTTAGTAAACGATTAAAGATAATACATGTATTTCTTCTAATCACGGTGTACCATTTCAATATTTCTCCGATTTTCAGCTCATCCAACTAACACTACAATCACTAGTCAACCCAGATCATTCTACTCCATCTTCTGTAACAGGTGGCTCTCACTTGTCGGCGTAAGTACCAGAATTTTTCCTTCAGAATTTTGAATTTGACAAGTAAACCGGTTCGGCAACGTTCAAGGCTTATTCACACTTACCGATACCAACACCGAAATTCTGACCGATAAGTTTTAACACTGTGTCAGTGGTTGATGGGCAAAAAGGGTCTGGGACCCATTTAGCCTGAATTTTGGTCCGATTTTAAAATTGCCATTAGCACAATGCTAAAACTTTTCTCGGGCCGAATTAAAATTAATTCGGTGTCGTTACGTGTGAACAAGCCCTCACATTAAAATGAATAAAAAACTAGGCTTCCTAATTCACACTTGGAGACGAACCTGTGCCATTTAAATATTTTGTTGGCTGATTTAAACGGAGTTTAAAGCAGTCTATCGGATCGGTCGGTTGTAACCCACATTTTGCCCTATTTCA
>JBCAUG010034010.1:0-10144 GCA_038406175.1 Haplosyllis leylae | reverse complement strand
CTCATTATCAGAAAAGTGCCAAAGGCTCCCCTCCACCATTTCCCAAGATGTTAACAACCCCCCCCCCCCAAAGTTACTGATTTTTCCTGGAATAACGACTCTGCGTTGGGAACAAAATCACAGTACACTAGAGTCACTTGTTTGGTTCAGGTCCCATTATAGAATAGAGAGGGACGAACTTTATAATAAGGCTTATTTCTCTTCATTTCTGTGACGGGCTGCACTCTAATACCCGACTGAAGACCAATAAGCCTCAAAATCCTAGCAAATATAAACTGTAACTTACTTACCGTATTGGAACTAAACTATAGTGAAAAAGATATTTTGTGAATGGATGAAAATACACAAATCTTTCCCTTCTATTTCCTGTATTGTCAAATTCATTTCATCCCACCGGAAGTATATTTTGGTTACAACGATATATATTTTATCAGTAACTAGTAGCAACAGTGGCTTCAAAAACAATGACTTTATAGTTCAGAGAGTTAAATATGTAATGATTTATGCGATGCATATAGATTATAAATATAATAGCCCACACGAAGCAGGTTTTTATCAGGTTAACTGTAAAATGACATCAGTTATAGCTGCTGTTATGTTTTACCATATTTAAGTAGATCACGTGACATATCCAAAAGTTATAAGTTGAGGAAAATGCACACAAAAGTACTTTCTCTCGGATATTAACTTCGACAATTTACTTTATTATTGTTCAAAGTTAAAATGTGGTTACAATGCAATGAACAAACCCGCTACGGAGCTGGTAAGTGGTTTCTTTCGGGAGTAAAGTATAGTTAAATGCTTTGGTTCCTGTCTGCTTTGTTATTCCATAATCCATTGGGGAGTGCCGGTGTACTATCGTTTACCAACCATAAGTGAGCCCCCTCCTGAAAATTAACAGAACCCCTCCCTTAACCTTAGGGCAAGAGGTCCAACTCTGTTGGCTGCTTCCCTTATCACTTCACACTTTAGCCCTCATCTTAAGGCACCACCCGCTCTTCTATCTTCTCCCCTGACAGAAATGTTTTCAATTAAATCCTGAAAAACTATTTACTGATTTTCTTGCAAAGGTTACATAATTAATCAGGAGTGATATTTCTTCCAATTTCTTCTTATAATTATAGTAAAATTTTACTTTTTACACATTTTATATGTTAATTATTAGGAAAAATTTGACTTAGCAATTCATCATATTAAATTTATTTTATTCTTTAAATAAGTAAGTTTTGATTATATATACTCAAATAGAATACAATCAAAATGGTCCGGGGGGTCCTAAAAAGGGGGGGGGGGTTCGGTTTAAATCACCACACCCGTGTACATTGCAAGAAAAGATCAACCAACGGATAAAGCCAGCAGTCAATGTTCAATGTAAAGCAGAGCAGAAAAGGGTGGAAAACTCAGACGTACATGCCAGTTGTTGTAGAGGAGACCTCCAACACAGCAGCCAAAAGTGAAGTCACACTTTGCCCCTCCATTTAATGGATTGTATATACATTTCAAAATCCCCATAAATGCCTAAAATGAAACTTCACAAATATGATGTACATGTATTGTAGACCAACTGAACGAAATTTACAGTATTCGGATGTAAATATCCACCCAGAATGCACTAAGAAAGTGCACAGTGAGCATTAAGACATAACCCTTTCTGCCTTTTGGTGATTCTTCAGCGGAATTACTTGTCTAACAAGAAAGTCCTCCTACCGTAGGACCTACATGACCGTAAAAAGACGTACCGCCTGTGGCGTATCCTGTCAGTAGCGTGTTGTGTCCGGGGTTGGGGATACCCTGTTCTAATCCTGACTGACAGGTGTGGGGGCGTACCCTTGTCCTGGCCAAGGGCGAGAGGGGTACCCATGTGCTGGTTCTGACTAGGGCACCCCCCCCCCCAGCCAGGACAGGGGTACCCCCACCCCCGAAGGGACCTGGGACCAGTCAGCAGGGTAACCCCCCCTTCCCCTGTGGACAGACAGACAGACGCCTGTCAAAACATTACCTTCCCGTCGTACTTCGTATGTGGGCGGTAATCACCATGGCGTTTTGCGTGTAGAAACTAGAACAGTTAGACGTTTTAATAAATATCGAAACTCGTCTTCAAAATTAAAGTTTTTCATCTGGTGATTTTAATTTACCTTATTTTTATTTTGTCAGTTATCTACAATTTTTGGCAGACTGGACCTCACAGATTGAAATTGAACGTTGGGGATACAGTCTTCATTTCATCAGAGATTGACGGTAAAGATAGAAAAAAACCTTTAAGTTTAATAAATGATGTACATCATTTTAATAATGCATCTGTAACTTACTGAAAGCTTTATGAAACTGCAGCATCATTCGACATTACTTTCCAATAAGAGCGACAACATGTGTAAATATCAACGTAATTTTAAAAGACGTTGTGTTCAGTGCCATGATAATAAATGATCGTATCTTTTTGTAGATTGGTACTATGGTCACAGCACAAGGAATAGACATGAGTGGGGAATATTCCCAAAAAGTTTTGTCAAAATCAGAGAAGCTGTCATTAGCAAAACGGGGTGGGTATAATAGTTTTCCAAGTTGACAAAATTGCATGATTTCAAAATTTGATAGATAGAAGTTTTATTATTGTTTTATCAGAATGTGTCGTAAGTATTCATTTGGAAACTCGATGGTTTTTCCGTCCGGAAGTGATCCGTCAGGGACACAATCCAAATTTGTTTGTGAACTTAAAACTCCAAATAGGATCGCAGTCGAAAGACCCAGAATCGCGCTACTCCATCCTCCCAGTGTCAAATCTGGTGCAGCCTCCACCAACAGATTCCAAAGACCTCTCCAGTAAAACCAGTGAAGGACGCCGTTGCATATGCTGAAGCAGTCCTCAATGAATAACTTGGAAATTAAAGGTCCTAAATCAAATTTTGCAGATGTCTTTTGTATAAGAGGCACAACTACGGTTGCAAGTATGAATCCAACGTTGCCTATTACGAATGAGCAAGTATTTGACATAACCCAGTCATCAGTCAAAATTAATTCATCTTGTAGATTCCATATTGGGCGGGCAAATGTGATAGGTATAAACTTTATAATGACTGAGGTGAAAAGGATGTCTAATTTAGTTAAGTAGGAATCAGATACCTGAAAGAAGAAATGGCTAAACAAGTAGTTATTACGTTGACGCTAAGTGAGACTCATTTTTGCTGTGTCACGAATGGCCTGAAATAACTTTAAATTAAGATTAAAAGGCAGAAAAATTCCGAAAGGTGTACCTCATTACTCCATCGACCGGGATATTTCGTGAACACACTGTTACCAAAGTCAAGACCAACTAAGTATGGTGGGTTGGTCCAAAACATTGTGGAAATTCGAAGCATGCACGAAACAAAGATAGAGCTGAGAAGCATTACAACATTATTTTCCCATTCAAATCCCCAGGCATAGTCCAAGAGACTCCAACCTATTGGAAAATATAACAAGATTTGCGTAGTTGTTCTTGTAAATAAGTTGGAGGTTTTTGCCATCTTTTATGACTGAGGATAGTTAGAAACTTTAATATATTTTGTCATTTTTTTCTGGTGTTTTTATGGAGTTGCCTTTTGCTGGTTCTGAAAAATTTCATTTCACTTGTGAGCACTCCACTGACACAAACATGTATTTAAATTGAAATGGAATACAGACCTCCCCTCCAAAACATGATCACACAGATGGTGGTCGGTACGCAGTAGAGTTCCACAAGAATGTACTTGACAAAGCGATTTTTGAGCTTCGAGGACTGTTCAGCCAAAAAAGGGTTGGCAAATGTGATTAATATCATCGATACGGCTCCAACAGATAATGAAATCCAACTGCCTGTGTAGTCGTCTCCAGGTATTATGTAAACAATCTAAGTGGGAGTTAGCGGATAAATTCAACACGGCATTTTTCTCCTCTATTTCTTGCCTAACGTTTTTTTTTAAATTGAGGGCATTTGCTTCGGTAATAAGTAATAAGTACTGCGGCGCTAGGTGTCTCACATTACCTGTAGATCCCAGATTCCTCTCCACATTATCACAGAGATCGGTCCGAACACAAGGAGAGCTAGAACTGTGTCAGCCCAAAAGATGGGATACTTGAATGCAGTTTGAAACCTCTCTTCCTAAGGAAATGTCACAATCTCAAATTAGAAGGAAACGTTTTCTTCAATAAGTAACAAGTTACACACTGAAATGACAGAAAGAGTCTCACGCGTTCAGAAACAATGCTACAGCGATCGGCTGGTATGGCAGATGATATTGTGAAGATTGTCTTGCCAATCTTTTCCATACTGGTAGAATAGATGTCTTTGACACGGCTGACGTTACTGATTCATTCAACTTTACGAATGTGTGTGCAAGCGCAAACATCAAGTGATGGGTTGAAATATCATACATTAATTAACATTTAACGGGATGGTCGAACAACCTCGATTGCTTTAAGTTAAAAGTTAGGATCTCAGAAGCTACTTTAGCGCATTTCGTAACAAGAGATAATACGCGTTAACGATTAGAACTTTGCGATAAATTTTGTTCACCGAGCCTGTTTTGTTTTGGATCTTGATGAAGGGGACAGAAAATTAAAGATTAATTCGATATCGAGATTAATTATGATGACGCCAAATCAAAAAAAGTTAGGCAAAGAAAATTCCGCCTTGATCGTGAAAAGACAACATGTGTCTTGGCATCACTTACAAGATATCTAGACCGTCAGTTTATTTAAAATTGATAATCAATTTATGATTTACTTCAAGTTTAGGCATTAATCAGAAACGGTGTGACTGGGTAAGTTTTTTTGATACATCAGGAGTTATTTATTACAAAGAATCTTGCGTGTTTTTGCAGAAACTATGAGACAGTTCACCCGAAAGAGTCGCCAATGGTGCAGGAGATTACGTCCGTTCTCAGGGAATGGGGAGTTATTTGGAAACAGCTGTACATAGTGAGTACTACTTTAATGAACAAGTTCGACCTTTTTATGTTATTACTGATAATTATTTTGATAGGTGTAAAGTTAAGCTTGGTGATAATTAACACTAACCAATAGACAACAGCGTGTATCACAAAATGGCTTATGAATTAAAAAAAGACACTGCAGAATGTTAAAGGAGGATTTTCATTTCTTAAGAGTTGATCAGATAAACGGGGAATATTTTTCAAGAAAACAATACTAAAAGCGTGTTTATCATTGAATATAATGAATAGTAAATATGAATAATATTTGTCTTCAGAAGACACGATACGACAACTATACTCAGGAATTTCCCCTGATTATGAAGTTTTGTAGTAGAATAAAAAAAGGGAACGTAATCACTCAATTTCATTCATTGTGGGTGGAAACAAATTAATGTTAATCCGGTTATTTTTTGTTTTGTTTTATTCGTATCTTAAATCGCTCTATAACTAGAATTTGTGGCGAGGGTGAGTGGGGGGGGGGGGTCCCGAGAGAAGAATTTCGTTAACAGTCGTTCACAATTTCATCAACAATATGGTTGAGTTGATTTCAGTGTGTATATGTGGTGGATTCCATAACGAAACCCTAGCGTGACAGTACGATAGTTTCAGAAAACCCAAGGGAAATGTTACTTTCACCAGACTATTAAAATATTGCACACGATTAGACTAACTGGTACATATAACGGCACTGACAATCGTATTTCAGCACTTCAAACACCAGGATATTTCAGAATCGGTAATTTTAGTTTTCACTCGCACAATGGTTTTAAATGATAAACCCTGAACCTTCATTGTCTAGCACGCTCACATCTCTTCTCTTTCAGACTGCTTATCAATGCAAAAAGTGCGGTGCTTACTTTTGCAGTAAAATATTTTGTAGCATTTTTTCTGCATGGCATGCTACGCGATATACTTTGGATTTATTAAGGTAAAACATAAGACCAATGTACTCAGAGTATACTGTGTTCTACCATTTTGAAGACAATCCAATTTCTCTCGAAGTTTTCAGCTGTTTCCTGCTGTACAAGTAACTTTGCAATCTTTGTTGAGCTTTACATATTGTACAGTTCATGTTGATTAAATTGTTACGTAGCCGTTTGATTAAACAGTGTGCTTTTTTACATTGAGTTGTACAATATTACAGCTTTTCGTTGTAGCAAAGGTTTATTCTTAATGATACAAGGTCGACTCGTCTGTTTCTGTATCGGTTTATTTTTGCATCTAAATAAACTATTGCCAACATAACACACTTGGAATCCATCTGTAACTCACTTCAGTATACCAAGTAAGGGTGAAATGTATTTCAATAAACATTTGGATACATCGAAATGTATCTGATAACTAATTCAGTAGCATAAATGTGCACGAATGTACCTTTATCTGGAATACATGAAACAAGTCTAGATATTCTTAAAGGTGTTGTGGTTGATAGTTTCTGCCGACATTAAAATAAACAGATCCAGATACAGAAACAGACGGCTTTGGAATTCACGACGACAGAATCACGGTCTTTACAGGTTTCCCATCGGCACTGGAAACCAGGAAAATGGGATTGATTCACTTTTCCAGTAAAGGAAACGTCAGAGAATTTCTGGTCAATACTGGAAAAGTGAAGTACAAAAAAAACCCCAAAAAAACAAACCAAAAAACAAAAGTGTTTGTAGAGAAAATAACTGGACCAATATTTCTGAAATATATTTTTGAAAGTTGGGGAGAATGGGAAAAAATCCGAAAAGTGGGGAAACGAAAACGCGATTTATTATTTCCGTCTTGCCTATGTCTGATACACGATGACACCTATGTGTCCTTTCCTGATTTCCCATTATTACAAAGTTGGTGTCAGTGAGGAAGGCACTGAGCCCCTGTGGCCAACTAATTTCAGTTAGATATTTTGCTGCTCGTGTGAGGTGCACAATTAAACGCCAGTGATTTCTCACCAGCAATAAAATAAAAGACTACTGAACACATTTATTTGTGGAGACCAGAAGTACCTCAGTTAAAAGATTTCTATATCTCTAAACATTTTAGTCATCGAACCGGACAGAGTTGTCCAACTTTGAGGTTGTATGGAAGATGATGAGGGAGCTTATTGACTGGAGGAGGCTCATTATGTCCAGAAAACTGACCAACGTAAGCGTACATCTTTTTATACCGACAAAGAGTTAGATTATTGATCTAGAAAGCTTTAACTTGATAGAATAGTAAACAAGGAATAGAGGTTGCTTTTATGTTGACCAAAATGACTTCATAATACCAACCTTTCAGTACCGCACAGATCACAAAACGTTTAAAATAGAATTTTTTCCCCATTCATTTGACCATGATACAACCTCGACACTGAGTAAACTTGACCTTAACTGTCAGATCACCTTGATCTTTTGACCAGCATGTAGAAATAGAAATGAGGTGAAATATGTTTTTAACTCATTTGACCTTGACCTAATGACCTTGGAACTCGAACTTAACCCAGATATGGTGAAGAAGTTTTGTGTACTCAATAGTTACAGTCTGAACAGAAAGAAATTATTACCCATCCGCACATACTGATGGTATTTTTCTTGTTTGCAGGACGAAATGAAAGAACTGCAGCAGAAGGTGACCAACAAGATTGACATGGGCAATGCGTAAGTTCCCTTCACAAGAATAACAACATAATAATTGAACGCAAATTTAAAGGGCAAAAATACAACGTTTGACAACTAAATTATGATACTCCTTTTCAGACTTTTGGGTTTGGATCTGGTTGTTCGAGACGACCATGGGAACATTCTGGACCCACTACAGACGAGCACCGTAAGCTTGTTTAGGCAGGTAAGTGGCCTTGACTAGTCATTCTCACAACTAAATTTGCAGCTGTAATTCATTACATTTCCCATTTCCGAATTGACACGTTGGTGACCTTCTCTCGTTTTAGTATATTGCGCCTCGTCTGTACTTATCAAAAAGCTTACAAATCGTTACCAGTACTGAAAATAAAAATGTATATGTAACATTAGGAACATTTACTTTTTCACACTTTGATAGGCGACTGATTCCTATGTAGCCCTCTGGACCCAAAAAGGACTTGTAACACATCCGCATATTGTGAAAGTAATAAACTTTCAACACGAATTAGTAGATTGGTCTCTTAGAAATATCGACCCGTTTGATTTTGCTGATTGAACAAAAACAGTCGATAACTGTATTGTAGTTAGATTTCTGTTGATAAATTTAAGGCTGCACATTAGACTTACTTTTATCACTGTCTCTTAATGGTGCCAGGTTTGCAAATCATGACACCATTGTTCTCAAATAATTATTAATCCTGTCGACTATCTACAAATATCTGCGGACTAAAGATAGAAAAAGTGAAGCTACATTAAAACTTGTCATTCGCGGACATCTGTCTGTAAAACAACAAGTTTCCATGATTTAGAAGATGTGTCTGTTCCGTACACAGGACTTTTTCCACAGATGGTTGGCTTTCTGCGTAGGTACTTGTCCGCGTACGACAAGGTTTACGTTGTTTGTGGAATTAAAATCAGGGGAAAATGAAATTTTGTTAAAAAAGCTTATTGTTTTTTATGATTTGAAGTATCCTTTTTGTAATGTGTGCTATAAAGATATAGCAAACTTGTATTTCAACAAGAGCACTAACCCGTGTGTTTCGGAATATTTGTACGTAAAAAAGATAACGAAAGACCACTGTAGTTTATGCCGAATATACCGATTATTTTTATTGTTGTAGCACAAATTGGCGATGCAACGAATAGAAGACGAAAAAGATAATGTGAGTTTCATTGAAATATAAACAGGTGCAATTTTACGCAAATTCACATAAACCTTTAAAATTACAAATTCTTGTGTACAAACCAGCATACACTTGAAAGCCTAACCGATTAAAATGAACCAGTTCTTGACTGTCGTCCAAAACACAATTCTTTTAACATCGAGTAATGGTGTGTTTACACTGCACGACACCGAGATCGGTGTAGAGACCGATGAAATGGCTAAAATAGCCAATAGTATGTGACAGATTTCTATGCAAACCATTTTATTCGGGCTCGTTATGTTTTTTCGCTCTCGTTCTCTTGGAATGTGAACGCACCATAATACCGATATTTTCATCGGCCACATTTGTTTTAAGCATACCGACCGCCATACTCATCGGAAGACGACAAGTTTCTCGTTGTTTGTAAATGTGAAAAACTTTGTTTGCCGGATTGGTGAGGATGCTGACGTGCTGATGACTCTGTATGACGTTAAACAATCGCAGTTTATCAGGTAATTCAAAGAAAGACAAATTAACGGTCTGTAATATGTGCATAAGTGTACGAATGAAAAACCAGTTATGTTACTGATTATGTTGTTATTCGTGTTCATCAATTTGATGCTTACTGGGCGTATTTCAATGAATAATTTGGATTTCAGTGAAAATTACATATTGAAATGGGGTAACCAAGGAATGCCACGTGATATTGAAATGTTCAACAACCTCAGAGCTTTATTCACGGTTTGTAACCCCTTTCAACTTCTCAATTAACACGTCATGAAAAACAATGCAATGTATTTTTTTGGTTATAAAAATTGAGCTAAATTATTTATCATACAATGGAACTTCTTTTGCATATTTTGGAAAAAAGGTGCAATTATGAATTTTCAGGACATGGGTGTGAAGGATTTGGAAAGAGAAAAAATTGCACTTGTGTGCCAAATTGTCAGAATTGGTAGAATGGACCTGAAAGATAATGTCACAAAGAAGCAAACTAGTGGTATAAGAAGACCTTTTGGTGTGGCTGGTACGTTTTTCCCCGCCAAAGTCTTCACGATTTCTGCACTGAACACATAGACATAATGTGCTATTTTACATTAAAATTGACAAGTGGACGAATAATTTAATTCGAAAATAGCACAATAACATTGTGGTTAACCAACATTTCAACTATTAAGTACACAAAATAATTGATGTATTTTCTTCATTCATATTTCAGCTATTGATGTGACCGATATCATTAAAGGTATATTGGAGCCAGACGAGGAAAAACAGTACTTCGTGCCGTTCCTTCAGTGAGTCAATAATATCAAATTTTTTACGCCAATATTGACAGTCATGTTAAAACGTTAGGTTAAAGCACATGTATAAATGAATATTATTACCGCCCGCATTCCGAAGGAATGGGGAAGGTAATGTTTTCACAGCTGTCTGTCCGTTCACA
>JBCAUG010034009.1:0-24314 GCA_038406175.1 Haplosyllis leylae | reverse complement strand
CCAGCCATTCCAGGCCATGGGATCCATCCCCTCACATACCTGAGAAGTCCTTAGTGCATGGGGTTGATGTGAATAGTGTGGTGTCCAGCCTGTCTTTCCTGAGGTCCAATGGGTGTTCAGGCCTTTTATAGACAGGGAGATGCACCATCATATTCTTACATCACACAAAATAGTTCCCACTAAGGAGAGGAGTTGGAAATCACCTTTTGGCCACTCTGTCTAGACATTACATCATTTAGATGTGACAACTCAAGCCTAATTGGTTGAAAATAACCATCACAAGTGATTCTTGAGGAAGTAGACTGCTAAAGGCCCTGAGTGCACTGCAGGACCCGATTCCCATGTTTCTGGGTATTTTCCTAGGCATTTTAGACCTGATTCCTCAAGCTCAGCTTGTGACATCCTCCCTCAATAAACTCCCTCACTCCCTCTAGTCATGTCCCTATGACTTTTTATTTTTCCAACAGAATATTTCATTTTTTTGGATCTGTAATCGCATTATTTTTTAAAGGAGATCTTTTTACCATCATAAGTTTTCATGTTGTCCATGTTTTTGTATATGTAGTACTGGTGTGGTAGGCAACGTTTGGACTGGAGTGAGGAGGCTAGGCAGCAAGCCAGGCTTGCAGTTGTATGGGCTAAAATTCAAGCATTTAAATTTCCAATTTTAAGAAATCTACATGCCCCTGTCAACCTAAATTATCTGCCCCTCCTCTCTCACCTAGGGTCCTTGAAATCCTGGATGAGGAGGTATGTACATGTATTGCATTAAATGTATTGTTTGCTGTTATCACTGTGTACCGTTTCATGTTGTAACCCATTAAATGCTACTGATCCACCTCCTCAAATTACAGCTTTTAATTGGACCCCTGGGCAGCTTGCCCCAGCACATATGTGTATATTTCCTGTATTGTTTCACCGATTTCGGAAGCAGTGAAGGTGGAGGCAGCCGGGGCCAGAGGGTCCCTGAGTCACAGTGGCCACAGTGCCCACCTCCTCAAGCTCTCAGAGGGCTGCCCCCCATGGTGTCCATCATGACACTGCAGCTCCAAAATCTAGATCTAAGCCACAGCCATAGATCTAGATCTAAGCCACAGCCATAGATCTAGATCTAAGCCACAGCCATAGATCTAGATCTAAGCCACAGCTGTAGCTCTAGATCTAAGCCATGGCCATAGATCTAGATCTAATCCATGGCCATAGATCTAGATCTAAGCTGTGGCTGTAGATCTAGATCTATGGCTGCAGCTTAGATCTAGGTCTTTGGCCATGGCTTAGATCTAGATCTAGTTGTGGCTTAGATCTAAATCTAGACTTGCACACATACCTGCACCATACACACACACACACATTGATGTGCCACACCCATTTTGGCCAAAGTGAAGCTACATTGTTAAAGTCTACCTAAAATATTGTGTTCTATAAATAATTTACCATGATCCTGCAAAGTGACCCTAGATAGAGCAAAGCACTTGTTCCTACTACCATGAGCATATTTTTTCACTTGCTGTTAGGGGCTTGAAAACATGTACACCATCTGGAGGATGTGGGCAAAAAATTGAGATCGAAAATTTACGCTTGCGGCGCACGAATGGTTAAAGTATTCAAATGAATTTTTACATTGTACAACAACCATGGATGCCTCCAAGACACATTTTCTACATCAGCTGCATCACAAATGACATCACGTTCCTGCGTCTAACCACCATTCTGATTTGTTTCTTTCACCCACCCACCACACCCTCTGGAGCTGACCCTTAAATTAATTATTTGAAAGGTTCATGCGCGGGGAGGAAATTTTCAGTGTAAGATATATATGTTAAATAGTTCTTCAAAACTCAGTCTGGTATATATTTCATACCAGCAGGGCACCAGTCAGTGCACGGTACACTGTATGGAGAGGGGTGCTTCAATGGAACAATCAATTTTGATTTCTTTCATGTTAGCTTTCATGTGAGGAGAAAATAATCAGTAAATTCCAGTTCATGTTGTTGTTTAGAGTAGAACTAGCCTCACAATTGATTGTTGACATATTTGAGTTTTCTCTAAATGGCTTTTACTGAATTCAGTGAGTCTTGACTAAATCCAAAAGTAGTATGGTTACTAGAGACAGTCCATATTTCACAACAAATATATTCCTCCATACAGTGGTAAAAAAGAATTTTTCACTGCTACCTCTGGTTTGGTATCTATTCGATGTAGTGAGGTAGTAATGGAAATGCTCTTAGATCTAGTGTTACTGCCACTGGAAATGTATTTGCTGTCAGATGGGTACTACCTTTGTAACCAGACCATTTTTGGACTTTGTTATGATTCACTGGATTCAATGAGAGCCATTTAGGGAAAAATCTATAGATCAGTCAATAAAATGGACGTTTCCCTCCATTGAACAAATCTTTTATGTCGTACCATGGTAAAGTACAAGTCAAATTGGTTAAATAGACTGAATCTGAATTTAAGTAAAACTCGATTAAAACGACGTATTCCTTTCTACTTTTCATTGATTTTGTGTGATACAAAATGTGAACAAATTTGATCATGCACGTATTTTTTGCTTTTCACACTGAAGTCCATGGTAGTTAGTGGTTTCCAGAGAGCTAGACTGTGCAAATCTTCACTGTTCCCGATTTGTTCCCGAGATTTCGTGGAGTAAGTTTATTTTTGTAGAATACTGAACACAACAATCGTTTCTATGTCCCAAAAAATTACAAGTAAGTAAGTATTTTTGTTTTCCCAAACTATCCTAAGTGTTTAAAGGGTTCAATTCCTGCAGAAATGTGCGACGCTACAAAAACCACTCTCAACCAGGGCTGGATCATGCTACTAGGTGCATTAATACCATGACGGAAACAAAAGCAATGCTATTGTTCGCATAGATATCATTGTATGATCTATTATCTTCAACTTCTCTCAGGGAATATCACTCTTTGTCACAAATCATCCCAGTGCCATCAATTCGTACTCTATGTTTTACACACGAACAATTTTTCGCTATCACTCCTTTGAGGTCTAATCATGGAAGCTGTGAGCCACAAACGAGTTTTCATCCCACGAGGAGAATTATGCCTTTAATTCTTAATTACTTTTCAGGCAAGTTTCAATTAAGTAAAAACATTATCAAAGGCATAATAGCAAATCAGCCCTCAGGGTTTGATTGCGGGCGCTGATAGTTCTTATGTGTTGCTACAATGACAGCCCTTTTTGGGATGCAACAACCCGAATGATTGCATTCAAGTTGACACGTGCATTACTGAACACATCTCTGTTATGGCAGTCACAATTGACTAACAGTCATTTTTGTGAAGGAAAGGCAACACAAATAAAGATATAAATCTTAACATTGAAAAGGAGAATAACACGAACACGTTGCTGGCTTGTCATTAGAGGTTGCGGGTATTCCTGAGTGCCATGTTAAGCTGGATTCTTCTCGACATAACATTTTTAATTAGTAGCCTGCAATAAAAGTTGAAAGGTACAATGCTGTGCCCTTTGTCCTTTTATGTTTATTTTATTGAAAGGTAATTGGTAAGCTACTAATTTTTGACGTGCCAATTTGAAAGGTCTTAACAATTATTATCTCTATGTTGGAGGTATAAATATGACTAAGAAAAGGTCAGAAATGTCAGTACAATTTCATGTGATATGGCTTGATTTTATCATATATTCAAATATGCTAATACATTGGTAATTAATGACTATATTTTATTTCTTTCCTTTTTGTAAAGCATTTATACAAACAAAATTTGTGAATATGACAGAACTTTGATGTATTTATCTCCAAAATATCCAATATCACTATTCTGATTTTATTCAGTATAGACTTAGACACCTGTTAAAATTTTAGGATTTTCTCTTCAAACCATATAAAGAGTAATTTCTGGTTAATAACCCATTTGTAAATACTAAACAAATTTTTGAAGTTTGTGAAATTGCTTTGGACTGTTAATTAATTATTCTATGGTACCTTGAAATACTGAAACGTTTTTTAATGAAGAAATATTTTAAAGCAGTTCTATATATTGGAAAACTACAATCCAATGGCCTGAAGAATCTGTGTCTGAGATAAATCAAAAGGAATTGTATTCATGTCTCAAATTTATTCATACCACTTATACATTTTCATATTAAGTAGCGCTAATCCAAAAAGGTGAATGGTTTGAACGTTTTAATCCAATTTTCTTGGTACCTTTGATTCTACTGTTAGTCATGATACCTTAAAATGCCAATGGTCCTTTTCATAATGAAAGTATTTCGAGATTCAAAATAAATCTCCACGACAGTGTAACGTTCATCTGTAATTGAGACATACTTTTACTTTGAAATTTTAGAATGCTTCTTTTGTCGCAGCAATAAAAGTAGATCTAGTTTGGAAACATCATGCAGATTATAATTTTATGCAGGAAATAAGGCTGTGGACACTGGCATGTAACTGCCATGAAAAGCCACTTCCTGGAACGCCAAGGACTGAATAAAAAGACTGGCAAATGTCTTTGACAGGCACTTCAATTCTGCATGATTAAGCAGGAACACTGACTGGCATTGCTCCGAAAAGTTTTTGGTATAAATTGGTATTATAAAGCTTATGAATAAAGAGGGAAGTGAGGTGACAGTGTAATTCTTTCAGATACAATGTGAACCCGTATTTCACAAAACGTTTCAAGCAGGACAAATATGTTTCCTTCTTGTTTTTGTGTTTTAGAATGAGGCATTGATTTTGTTACACATAATCATTGGGAGCTTAAGAAATGCCAGGAAGCACAATTTACAGCCGCGAAACTTACATCGAATGCTCAAAAAGAGAACATTTTACACATGGTGGGTGGAATCAGTTACTTAACTGATAGTGTGACAAAAATCCATTCCAGACCAAAAAGTAAATGGCACAATTATTTTTAAAGAAATAAATTGTAATTTGATTGTGGGAATTAGGGTATCAATGATAGCAACAAGAGCCATATCCTGATGTTTAAAATACCTAATAAAATTACTTCCATGGATTCCAATGGTAAACGCATGTTGGAACTTGATTTTGCTTTGAATTCTACCTGTACACCTTGAAAATACCTTGACTGGTGCTCCGGACAGTTTTTAGTGTAAGCTACCCAAATTGTGCAAGAAAAATTGTTGTTTTACTTCAGCCAATTAGCCAACTGTGTTTTTGCCAAAACCTCTAGTCAGCAATCGTAACTACAAAATGTCTGCCCTGTGGTCCATGACAAATATTACATTTTCTTGATTTGAATCTCTCTTAATCATGGACTACCCGAATGATATGCAACAGAAAATTGCAAAATAAATTCACCATAGCTAGGTATGCCACTGGAAAACATGTGGAAAATGTGGTTAATTTTCCTGTTCATTTCCACCTCTTTCATGGTTAATTGCGCACAAGCCCTCCTCTTGTCACCACTGTGGTATTGTCCCGTGTTTCCACCCCCTGTTTTCGGTATTGTATCTCTTTCTGAAGAGTGAAATTATCCTTATTCATTCTTCACAGGAAGAGGAACGACTTACAAATTATAGACAAATTGAGGCTTGTGGTTTTCAATTTTCATTCCTGCCCCGAAAACACTTAAGTCAAATTCCACACTGCAAAAATGCCATCACCAAGTTACTAGTGCGCCCATTTATCTTTTGACAGTTTCAGTATTTTTATACACCATAACTAGAAATGGTGATTCAATTTGGACTTTTGACCCTCAAATATTGATGTTTACTTGTTGTAAAAAATCTAAATAAAGCCACGCGAGGTTATGAGGTGAAACGTTTACTCAGAATTAATTTAGTTTTCAAACTTAACGAGAAATTACATGTTAGCAAACTTTGGCGCACTTCGGCTTTTGAATTGCGCCTTTGAAGAATAAAATATTCAAAATTTCATGGCTGACTTTTATGTATTGGGGGTCATTCTCTGTGAATAATGTCGTAAGGAAAGGTAAACATTATGTGAAAGAGACACGCCACTACAGGAGGGTGAGGTTCCGGTGAGAAGATATTAATGAATAATTTCTATGTGAAGATTATGGTGATTAGTGTTTTGAGATAGGCAGCTGTAGACCGTCCCTCTTTCACCATAACCGAAACCAAGAACAACTAAGCTGAACGTGGGAATCTTTCTCAAAATAGCTTTTATTCCGATCATACGCATTTTCATTTAAGAAATATCCAGAAGATAGGTGAACATTAGAGTTTTTCATAAACTCTTCACAACACAAGAATGTCAATATTGCCAATGTTTTAGCTCTACCAACAAAGATCAATAGTTCCAATAAAGTGTGTAACCTTGAAATGTATTCCTTATTTTCCCCTTGATTTCTATTTTCACATTAACGTCAGTTGGTACAAATAAAAAAGAAAACAGCAAATATATGGTAATACAAAGTTGGCAATAATGTTAACATTGCCAATTTTGTGTGTTTGTGAAAAACTTGATTGCCCAAATACTTTAGGCATTTTAGAGTGCCCAACCATAAGATTAAAATTCACTCTCTCGCATCAAGTCACATCCAATAAAAAGTGCTTATGTAGACCATGTAGATATTAGTTTTTAGATATTTTGATTGCTTCTGAAAGACAAACCGGTCAGGTGAGGCTAATGTCATATTACTTGCTGCCTGTATGAGCTTCATCTTCACTTCTCTGACTATTGAAAACCTGCGAATATTAAACAACCGATGGAGTTCACTTTTTGTGATGGGACTTTCTCGTCCACTTCATTTAAAATACAATGGACTAGTAATTGAACGCCCACTAGGATTCCAATGACTAAATGAGCCCATAAACTCACAACTGCATTGAACACTCAATATAGTCATAATACCCGCATTTCCTTCATTGAAACCTTGTAACTAATCTGCCGAAATTCAACATACGACAAATAATAGGACAAGGATCCAAGCAGTTTCTCTGATATTCTGCATCTAGTCAGAACTACACAGCTAAACCTGAAACTTCATATTTTCCATTGTTCATGTAGTGTTTGATTGCTACATGACCTAAGATGAGATGGAATCTGTGGTGGAAGTCCCTTTTTACCGCCCGCGTACGTAGTACGAGGGAAGGCAATGTTTTCACGGGCGTGTGTCCGTTCACAGGGGAGGAGGGTACCCCAGCCAGGTCCAGGCGGGGGGGGGTACCCTGGGTACCCCCTGGCCAGGACCGGGGTACTTGCCCCGTGGCCAGGTCTGGGGTACCCTCCCAGCCAGGACTGGGGTACCCCCCCAGCCAGGACATTGGTACCCCCTGGGATAGGTCGGCTACGTGGCGGGCGGTATGCTTCTTGCGTTCACGCAGGAGGACTTTCTTGTTGTACTGTGTATTCTGTACGATCTTGTGGATTTGACAAATTATCCGTTTCCAACATATGGACAGACTGGGAATCCTGAACCAGTAGAGAGGGTATTTATGGGTGTTTTTTGTGTTTCTTCAGTATGATGTTCAGAAGGGGTTTTCATAAGCTAGACGAAATCAGCAATATTGGCATCAGAGGCTTTACTACTTGAAAACGAAAAAAACAGGTTAGCTCATAAAGCAGAGCATCAGGCTGAAACTTCAGTGATCTCCAGTTCAGTCCTCATTTTGTTGCTCTTTTAGTTTAGAATGCATCTAATTCCAGTATTGCCAATTTTGTATGTTTATGAAAACCTTGAATGCTTTCTCTATGTTCTTGTCACATTCCTTCAAAAACAATTTTTTTCAAATCCATCTTCAAGACCAAACAAAAAAATTGGTTTGAAAATATTCAGTACTACTTGAATTGTATGTAGTCTAAAAATTGAAGTATAAATTTAACAGGTTCCATGTTTGAAAATAATTTGGCTTATATAAATAAAATTAATAGGGCAAAAATAAACATTTTGAAGGTATACACTTCACAAATATTGTCAAACAAATCATTTTACACATGTTTATTTGAAAGAAGTAGATCTAATCAATACAGTCAAAGTGAAACAGAAACAGATATGAATTATTTGAAATCTGTTTAGATAGATATGACCATTAAAATGAATAAGTTTAAACAGACAAAATTTTGAAAATAATTTGGCTTAAATATAATTAATAGGACAAAAAAAAACATTTTGAAGGTATCCACTTTACGAATATTGTCAAAAAAATCATTTTTACACATGTTTATTTGAAAGAAGTAATCAATTCAGTCAAAGCGAAACAGAAACAGATATGAATTATATATTTGAAATCTGTTTAGATAGATATGACCATTAAAATGAATTAGTCTAAACAGACAAAAAAATTTCAGTGACTAAACTTTTGTAAACCTTAACATTACTAGAAATGAACGTGAAGTCAACTGTCCAATCATCTGGAGGACCCGTGGAATGAACCGGGAGAGATAAACGTAAAAGTTTCTCACCGGAGAAAAAAACTGGATTTAAAGAGAGACTATTGAATGCAAAAGCAGTGGATAAGAAGAGGAAACAACAAGAATGAGTAGTGGACACGAGGAACCACTGAGTGATTGTAACAGTGGCCCTCCGGCAAGTAATTTAAGGAAAGTAATTGGGAGAACAAATAGTACGGAAACCAACATGGTGACAGTGAGCGAAAAAACAGGGATATACGATAGCAAGGGTAGTGCAAAGAAAACAAAAGGAAAAAACAGCAAGAAGGAACAAACAACACCCTCCATCAAGAAATGGTTATATAGAGAGGAGAAAGAAGAGGAAGAAGCATGGCAAGAAGTTTGGACAGATGGTGAAACGGATGAGGCAAGAAGTACTGTAAGTGAGTCTGACTTTGCACAAGGAGATAGGGGGCAAGAAGAGGAACAATGGACGGATCTAGAGGACGAAAATCAGCAAGGAAATCAAACAGTTATAGAGAATAATGAGGATATAACATATTGTTACAAAGAACAAGTACAGGAAGAAGGTCGAGGTGAGTCTGACTTCAATAACGCTAAAGCTCCCAAAGAATTATCAAGGGAAATTGAAGATAGTGACATTGATGCAATGACTAATGAGGAGCTAAAAGAAATGGTTAAAAGCATGAACAGAATAATGAGGGACTTTAAAAAACACATCACGAGCTGCAGTCAAAAGAATAGAAACACAATAGAGCGATTACAATGAGTCGAAGATAAAATTAAGACAGTAAGCAAAGCAGTGGTCAGCCATGACAATGACATCAAAGCAAACACTAAAAGATTAATTACACATGAAATGAGATCGATGGCTGCGAACATTATTATATCTGGGATTGTTGAAGAGAAAGGAGAAAACTGTGAAAAAAAGGTGGCAGACTTCCTCAAACACAAAATGAAGATAACACAGGAGATTGCAATTCGCACTGCACATAGAATGGGCAAGCCAGGAAGCGATAAAAGATCAATGGTCGTCACACTTGAGAAATCACAGGATAAGATAGTAATCCTGAAGAATGCCAAAAATCTCAAGGATATAAAAAATGCGCAGAATGAGCCATATTACGTCAGTCTACAACTACCACCAGAGAAAGCAGAGGAGGAAAGGCGACAACGGCAGAAGATAAAGATCAACAAAACATTGATAGATGCCCAGCAACAAGACTTAAGTTGGAAAAGAGGGCATTTGTGCATTGATGGTAATGAATATAAACCAAAGGTGAGAGAATTAACTTGCACAGACATTTTAGAGATGCGATCCGGAAGCGCTGAAAACTGTATTATCCTACAGATTGTTTGTGGGACAGCAGAAGAGTAAGAATGGCAGCACCTTCATTGGGTATGCAGCTAAGGTACACACAATAGAAGATGTGATTACAGCTTACAAGCAGCTGAAATACAGGCACCTGGATGCCACCCATATTATAGCAGCATATAGAATAATGGATCCAGATGTAGCACATATGACGGACTGCTTTGATGGAGGAGAACTGAGGGCAGGAAGACGACTCTTACAAATGTTGTTAGATGAGTCATGTGAAAACAGAGCAGTCTTTGTGGTTAGATACCACAGGGGACCAAACATAGGACAGACAAGGTTCGATCTCATAATCAAAACTGCAAAAAAGTGCGGTGAATGGAATGCCTATTGGCTTCCAAACCTCACTTGAGGAGATAGCTAAAGACTATTCACAATTCAAAAAACCAGTGAATGTACATGGAGTGCGAGCAATGATGCACAGAGCTGTACCTGCAAGGGGACAAAACATACAACGACGAAGAGGCACTGCAGCTGCCAGATCACTGGATTTCAGTGTCACCGCCAAGCAAATGTCCATGAGTGAAGGCCCTGTAAAGAATAGAAACCTCACTTCTATTCAAGTGTGAACCAGAGAATTAAGTGCTAGTAACCTCTGATTCTCTAACCCTGCAACCCTAGAAACAATTGTAATAAATGTAACAAATGTAACGAACAGTGGAAAGAAAGTTTTAAAAAGTAAAAAGAAACAAAAGGACTATGGCATAGTATATACTTAACTGCTATTTGTATTACAACAATAAGATCTTGACACTCCGGCAAGAATATAAAGGTCAAAAAGAATAAATAATGCAATGTGAAAGTAAAAGCAAATGCGGTGAACGAACAAAGGTGGAGGTTAGCACAATAAAGCGGTATAAGAAATGGCGATAAATGTTGTATCCATAAATGTCAGGGGCCTAAATAATAAAAACAAAAGGCAAGAAATGTATTATTATTTTGTTAAAAACAAATTCGATGTGATATTTGTGCAAGAGACACACTCCCTGGAAGAGGACGAAATCGCATGGCAAAAACAATGGAAAGGCAAGGCAGTTTTTGCACAAGGCACAAATAGAGCAAGAGGTTGTGTGATTCTGTTCTCTCCAAGGACTGAGGTCGACATATTAAAATGTAATATGTGCAAAAATGGGAGATATGTAATGATAGACTTAAAATAAAAGGAAAAGAGTTCTCCCTTATTAACGTGTATGCACCTAACAATGACGATCCGGAATTTTTTATCGATGTATTTGAAGATGCGTCCAAGAACAGGCATGCAGATATCATATTTGGAGGTGATCTAAATTTAGTAATGGACCCCAAGATTGATGCAGTTAATAGAAAAACTAATAACAATAAAGCCCAAAAAACTCTGAAAGATATAATAGAAAGTTTCATGATGATTGATGTTTGGAGACAAGTTAATCCAGACAAGTTTGAGTTTACGTGGCATAAAAAGAAACCGAAAGAGATATTTGCACGACTGGACTATCTGTTCGTAAACTACGGATTAATGAATAATGTTCACACATCACGACATATTCCAGCCTACAAAACTGACCACAGTATTGTGAGTCTGGTACTAGAGTGTAACCCGGACTTCAAACGAGGCCCTGGGTTTTGGAAAATGAATGACTCCCTGTTATACAATTTAGAAGATGTAAAGAAAATGAGTGAAAAAATTGAGCAGTGTAAAAAAAGAGTGGAAGGCTATGAAAAATGCATGAAATGGGAATTAGTAAAAGAGACATTGGTCAAAGGGTGGAAAGAGATAGGACATGCAAGAGCAAAAGAGAAAATAGAAAAGTTCGAAATGCTAAAAAGTCAACTAATGAATGTGAAGAGCAAAGTAAATGCAAATATGACAAGTATCGAAAGAACATGTATTACTGAAGAAATAGAGCATTGTCAAAATAGTTTGGAAAAATTCATACAATATAAGAATGCGGGAGCAAGAGTTCAAAGTAGAACACAGTGGTACGAAAAAGGTGAACAGAGCACTAGATATTTTTTGGGGCTAGAAAAGGTTAAATACAAGAACAAAACATTGAATGCCTTACTGTGCGACAACAATACTATTACTAGAAATGAGAAAAAAATCTTACAAGAGCAGGCAAAGTTTTACCACAAGTTATACACATCTGATCCAAAGGTGCACTTTCTTTATAGCAATAACCAAGGTCTGGGGCACACAGAGGAGGAAAAAACGGAAATAGATAAAGAATTTACTTTTGAAGACTTCTCCAGTGCTCTCAAGACCCTGGCTAAAGGAAAAGTACCGGGGAATGATGGTCTTACTACATCAGTATACATTGTTTTTTGGACCCAAATTGGGCAAGTACTATGGGATGCGGTACAACAGTCAAAAGAAAATGGGTTCTTATATAGATCTGCAAGGAGGGGAGTAATCAGTCTGATACCTAAGAAAGCTAGTGATGCATTGAATATTCAAAATTGGAGGCCTCTAATGCTGTTGAATACAGACCACAAAATTTTATCAAAGATGTTAACTAATAGGCTGAAAGTATACTTAAATAAAGTAATTGGTAAGCAACAGACTGGCTACATCCCTGGTAAGTTTATTGGAATGAATTTGCGCAGATTACTAGATATTATACAGATGTTAGAAAAAAGCAGGAAACTGCCATACTACTGACAGTTGACTATTACAAATGCTTTGACTCCATTGAACACGAATCTTTGTTTGCAGCTCTGAGATTTTTTAACATAGGGGAATATTTCATATCGTGGATACAAATGATGTATAAAGATTTTGAGTTTTGTGTAATAAACAACGGTAGATGGTCGCAATACTACAAACAATGTAAAGGGGTACACCAGGGGTCAGCTTTGTCTGGGCCTATTTTTCTGTATGTTGCAGAACTACTTGCTATTAGGGTGAAAGAAAATAAAAGAATTAGAGGTATAGTGTTAGAAGGTATCGAACATGAGGAGAAGATAGGGCAGTACGCCGACGATACCAATCTGTGGTCGAAGCAAGAGACTGACTCACTTAATGAAATTATTGATGAATTGGAAATCTTCTGCCAAAACACTGGCTTGAAAACAAACTTTGAAAAATGCATTATATATAGGGTAGGCAATCCACTAAATGTTAAAAGGTTGTATCTAAAAAGAAAGTTTAAGTGGTCTAATGGGATTATTGATATGCTGGGATTGTTGGCCGCAACAGATGCACAGGAATGCGAAAATCTTAATTTTGAAAAAATCTTGGACAAAGCAACCTCTACTTTGGCAATGTGGAAACAAAGAAATTTGTCACTAGTTGGCAAAATACAGGTAATAAACAGTCTAATTAATTCCTTATTTGTGTATAAAATGCAGGTGCTGCCAACAATATCCAAACAACTAGATGCCAAAATTACGGAATTGGTTACAAGTTTCATCTGGAACGGGCGAAAACCAAAAATCAAAAAAGATATACTGGAGATTCCCAAAAAGGGAGGCGGTCTTAACCTGTCCAATCTGGCAATTTGGGATGTCTCATTAAAAATTGAGTGGGTAAGAAGGTTGCATGATACGGATGCGGATCCAGTTACGACTTACCTAGCAAACGAACTAATCAATTCGGAGATAAAGAATGAATTACTGTGGCAGTGTAACTTTAATGTCAGTGACTGTAACCAATTCAATTGTCTATCAAAGTTCTGGCTGGCAATTATAGAGGCATGGGCAGGGTACAATGACCACACCCCCACTACCCCAGAAGAAATAGCAAACCAAGTTTTATGGTATAATTCCCTTATAAAAGCAGGGGATAAACTGCTATTTTATAAAGAATGGTATGAGAAAGGCATCTACTACGTTAAAGACATCATCACGGGTAACAGACTGTACAGTGCCCGGGAGCTGGAGGACATATTCAAGATTGAAATCGATGTAATGCAATACAACTCACTGGTGTCAGCCATCCCCACGGACTGGAAGTCTATGTTTGATGATGAATTTCAAGAATTAGAATGGTGTATGAAATATGCAACATTGTGTAGCTATTGTAAGTGGTCGCAGCTTGTATATAAGCAAATCATGGAACAAAATGAAAACAAAGCATGGATCGGAAGGCTTGCAAAGATCTGGACAAAAAAATTAGACATGGTCATTGATGGAGAAAGAATACAAAAATGTTTACAGATCTCTAATCAATTTGGCATTACAAAATACCAAAGTTTTCAGTACAGGCTGCTCCACAATGCTATATATGTGAATGACAGACTGTTCTATTTAGGAAAAAGTGAGACACAAACGTGTGATTGGTGTAGAACAAATAAGGAAACTATTGTACACTTTTTTGTAGAATGCGACAAAGTAATGAAAATTTTTGAATGATTTGGAAAGATATTTACTTGACACGGATCGACTAGTAGTAAAATTTTAAAAAGACCAGATAATATGCAACGATGTAGTCGAACCATCAAGAAGTTTCGTAAATCTCAGCCTCTGTATAGCTAAGCAAATGATCTTTGCTAGTAAGTGTACTAAGGAAGACGTAACTATAAACAAGATTATTAATGAAATTGAGTTTATTCATGACAGTGAACGAACAAAAGCAATACAAAGTAGACAGGTTGTAAAATATAATGAGCGCTGGCCTGACATTATTGAACCCGAAGAAGTAATACAGTAATTAAATTAAAGAAAACAAGAATCTTCTCTCCACCAAAAACTCGCACAGCATTATACAAAGAATAATCTTGCGTGAAATTGTATGTGCAGCACTGGCACTGTAACAGAAAAGAGCAAAAAGTTGATTAATAAATACGCAAGTTGTTTGCTAAATATAAAAAAAAAACTGTCCAATCATCTACACCGACACTAATTGCAATGCTATTTTATTCATAGACACCCCTGACAATGCCCGGAATAACAATGTCTATTCGCCAATTGCGATGCCATGTTTCACGTTAATTTCTAGTAATGTTTACTGTAATACACAACAACTGAAACATGCTACCAAAACTTTAAATAACCTCCAAGGTCGTCTTTATTTATCAAACTATTACAAAAAGAAGTGCTTTCAACTAGATACTACATACTTTTACAATTTCAAACTGGGCCATTTCTTATATCAAACGCATTTAAGTCTTTGACAGGAGTCATCCACAAAGAATGTGAAGCCAAAATTCAGCGCCTTCAGATTCCTGTCGAGTCGTATGCGAAATTTCCACTTTGTGAATACCAGCCTAATACAGTGTACTTGCATGCAACTTACCCGACGATTATTCTACGGTTGAAATGTTAACTCCTTGTGACACAGTCATTCCTGGACAATTTTTACTCTTGAGTATATTTGTTGGTTGGGCACATGAGCCCAACATTGCTTTGTTGTGCCTGAGTTTTCCATTCGAGTTTTTCACAAAATTTTACACAAAGTTGGCAATGTTGGCAATACTGCTAACTTTGTATTCCCATATATTTGCAGTTTTCCTCTTTATTTGCATCAATAACTGATGTTAGTAAATGTGAAATTAGAAATAAAAATGTACACGAGAATTATATTTCAAGGTTTCATGCTTTATCGCAGTAGTTAATTTTTAATGGCAGAGCTAAAACAAAATTGGCAATGTTGGCATTCTTGTATTGGGAAGAGTTTACGGAAAAACTCTAATGTGTCATTTGCCATTGGAGGAAAAGGTGATGGTACATTGTCTTTAGGCTGCAATTTTAAAAGAAAAACACAAATGAATACTGTGTCAGAGTATACTTTGAAAAGGCAAGTATCATACTACACGTGTTTAACCTCATGCTACCTCTCAATTTCTTTATTTTTGTTGTAATCTTGAAATACCTGTGATTTATGTTTTTGTTTATGTGATTACATTTCATTGACTGGTTCGTACCGAACACAAGAATAGAATTTCACTACAATTCCTAGATTAATACCTTTTCCACAAATAATACGTAAAACAGTTGTCAATTAAAAAATGGTATGAAACAAGGAGTAATGTGATTTGTACTTGTAAGAAATGTTTGATGCATGATGCTGTGTGGAGGTGGTGTTGTCCCAGAAGGAGACAGTGTTGAGTCGCATTCATTATCTCGCCCTGCGGTGATGTTTACACAGCGGTCTGTGCTGCATCCATCAAAGGCCAGGTGAAATTCTGCTTGTCTTTCTTTCATTTGCTTCGTGAAACCTCAGTGTACATCGTAATCATGTGCTATTTATGAACTGTACAAATGACTTTCGACCCTTTTTAAGATTTTTTTTGCCTAATAACATGAACTGGAGGAAAACAGTGGTGCATGAACTAAGGGTTGCTAAATTTTGCTGGAAGACACGGACTAGTGTAATTTTTCCCCCCTCCCATCCCTCTCTCCCGATTTGATTCATTTGCTTAATTAATTAGAAAAACTGAAATGTGATTATCATCTTCAAAAGAGAGATTTTCAATATACATCTTTGCGCATATCATGCATACAACAAAACATCTAAAAAAGTAAAATGAAGTATATTTGTTATTTCCAGCATGATTGAGCAAGAAACCTCCTGACTTGGGGTCTGAAGCAATCAAAATCGAGAACATAGTTATTAATGTTATTATTTTCCACCAAACCAGGAATTTTTTATTTTCTCACAAATAAGGTTATTACAATGTAATGTATATAATTGTTTATTTGCATTTCTGTTAGCCTTCATAAAAGTTGATAAACATCGTTTAATATTATAAAGGTTGTCATTGATTAAAATAGAGTAATCCGTCACATCAAATGCTGGCAACCGAAACCGTATCATAAATCAAAAAACAAATGGATAATAACATTTATTCGATTAGAAACCCTATTCACAAACAGGTGTATGTTTAAAGTTCTTTTGAAAGACACATTAAACATTTACATTAAAGTAAATAATCAATATACATTGATAAAATGATAAAAAGATTAGCATAAAATCGCATCATATGAGTGATTTTGTTGTGTTTTTGTACATCAAAAATTAGACTTTAAGTTCCTTCGAAAACCGTCTGTGTATATTTTGATGAGACAAGTTTATAAATTTGATCGACACACGAGCCTCCAGGCTACTCGGACCTAGCCTTTCTAAATCCTTCTCATCGTGAAACATGGTAATTTTGCAGGTGAAAAATTTATCTGGGATGAAAAGCTATCCTCAGAGATTTATGAGACTGCGCAAACAACCTCAAGCACCCGGGTCTTTTTTTCCACCAAATTTGAATTATTGGCCCTTACACATTTTTGTTACCAAAAGCTATGTGTATTTTCTTTGCTGTGTGTGTGTGTACACAGACCATACCTTTCTGTAGGCAAAAACCTTACAACACCATACATTGATGAGTTTACATGGTAAATATTTACCATGGGCTTGCAGCAATAGATTTGGTTAGAATCTGTTCATATAAAAGCAAGATCCTCCATGTTCTTGGCCTTAGTTTCCTCACTTGTCGTCTTGCAGCAGGGATGGTTTCGTCAAAAGTGACACAGTGGAAATGCATCCTATTTATTTTTAATATTTCTGGATACTGATACTTGCATTTTACGGACATTGGCGGCCATGTTGGATTTCATTTCTCGTATTAATTCGGAATATTATCATACTTTTAGTTCCTCGACATCCACTTAGAAGGAAAGAAAAACGTTGAAAAGATATGGGATTCCTTTGGGATGACGGTACTTACTTGGCTCCACGAAACAAAAGAGGAAAGAATAATTTGATTGGTGGCAAGCGCAAAAAGAAACTGGACTATTGAAGACATTTCTTGAATTTCTTGACAGAAGATAATCTGTGGTTTGTTCTTGACTTTTTACAAGAAGCTAAATGTTGTTTCATTCAAATTACTTGTGCGCAATTTTAACTTATGTATAAATATAATCACAGCAAGAAATATTTCATCTAGATCTACAGATAAATCACACAAAAAAATCGATACAAAGTCAAAATTTGTGTTGAGATTGTATGATCATGATAACATCCGAGCACTGAACCTATGGTAAATTGACAAAACCATCCAAAAAGTAAATTGACAAAATCGTCAAATACTTCACAAGATTTCTTAATTTGTTTTCGATGTCTTTGCTAGTTACTGCTCATTATGACGTATGAATAATTGTGTAATATAGTAGTGTAATAATACGTATTGAAATTCTTATTCATAAGAACAAGTATAACAAACTTTGAAGCAGAAAATAAAAATTGGACGTTTTTAACTGCAATGCAAAGGTTGGTGTGGTCCTTTTGAACTCATGTATTGCGAAAATATTGCCATAACAATCTTCACCACTTCTCGCGAAACAAACCAAAAAAGAACATCGTGGCATCTTAGGGGAAGCGCATTCAAGAGACCATTTCCCTGCCTGCCATTGCGATGGTTAAGGGCTCTCAAAAGGCAAGAGAATGCAACACAGAATTTCCCAGGAAAATACCTACTTCTGGACACAATGGTGCTTAAAGCTTCCCCATAGTTTTCCCTCCAATTCCAGACTTTTGGAAAGCTTTTTTCATGTTGCCTGTAGGTTGAGGGTTGGAAAGAGGTCATGTTTCTAGTGCCTTTGCTTAATCTCCAGTCATGCATATCTGCAGGTGGACTTTCTATTCATTTCCTGGATTAACATACAAGATTAGCGTTCTCGCATACTACACTGCGATTTACAGTTAACAGGCAAATTGTTTGAAATTCCTGCCCCATTGGAGGAATAATAATTAAGAATTATTCACCTTCAAAAAGTAACAAGGTGCAAATGAGTTTTTGTAATATAATTTAGATTTTCGGGGTTTCAGATTTGTTTGTCAGCTCCTTTTGGCAATGCCCATATCTACGGCATGAAATGTTTTCTATGGTAGTCTCAGCAAAAGCTACACAGACATATTAAATTTTTAGATGATCAGATGAGGCATGTCAATCATGGTCAAATTTGATTGAAAAAAGGTGTTCGATCGTTAAACTCCTAATGAAAAAATACCACATTTCTCGTGAATGACAAGACATAATAGGTTAAGTTTGCCGTAATAAATAATGCAAATGGCTATTACTGTTCAATGTACCTCAACTTAACGGGTTCAATCACAGCTGCTACATAGGATCTAAACCGGGTACCTGTAATTGGACTAGCATGCCCATTTAAGTATCTTCCTTTTGGCTAGAAATTAGAGGTTAGACACGGTTTAATATCTCTATATCTATTACATTTTCTCTCAGAATTCATCTGAGGTTGTAAGGTATTACAGAACGTTTGCATAGATCAACAATATAAGCTGTATGTTGTAGTTGAACAATTGGTAAGGTCTGTGAATCACATTGTGATATCAAAAACCAGGATGGTACTGGGAGTTACGTTCGGTGGTCATCCTTTTTGAGGCTATGCTTCCCTGGAACTCGGCTATTGTTAAATTATTGAATAAAAACAAAACACAAACTTTTATAATCAATCAAACCATTGCTGTTTGTAATCTGGTATTATTAAGTAAGGCATGAATTGAAGGATAAGGGAAGGAAGGCAACTTGAGTCTCATCGAAGGATGTGAAGCATTCGATTTGGTTTGAAATCAAGAAGATCCCATGGTGCGAGCACTATCGAAAATGGACTAGTAATTGATGCATTATCGGTGCAATATTGAATAGCAGAAATCAATGGTAAATAGATAGGGAAATAGGATGAGATTTGTAGCACAAAGGGCTCCGGATCAGTCAAGCCTGTCCACGAGTGAAAAGCCATTTAAGTCTTGCAATTTTCTCATTATCAAACGTGTACAAAGCAAACATGAATTATGGATGAGATTTTTAGTTCGGTTATTTTAGTTAAAGGTAATGACACGCATTTATCCTTAATCTCCATTGCTTCTGATGAATGTTTAAGTTGGTTTTAAACCTTCAATTTGGTGCATAGCATTTATAACATTCTGGTGTCACTCGTGGTTGGTCTTTTTTGAGAAACCATATTCGTACATTTCTATGAATTTAAAGGCCTATATCTTTTACCTGTACCGGTTAAAATCACTGATTTAAGCCTTTAACTTCTTGCATCCCAAATTATTATTGTAATATGAAGAGGATGATCAGTGATTTAGCCTAATGAAATATTAGATAATTTAGAATGGAAAATATTTACATACCAAATAGTTATTTTTTACTGTATTTACCTTGTAAACAAAACTCAGTTTGTCCACTTTTCAATGATCTTCATTTGTGAGCACAAATGAGGCAGAAAATTAACCTCCAAATAGTGGCATTATTTATTGGTTAAGGTAGTTGACACAGGATAAATAGTGTTGCAGTACCAGTTGTACATATAATCATTCCTTGTTTATTGCATGGTAAACAAGTTTCAATGTCACTTTTGAACTGTGACATGAACTTCTCAAATAAGTAAATTTGTGATTCAATATTTACTGAATTTGACAGTCAACGTTGTGCGAAACAAGAGTAAAACATTGTGCAAACAAATTACACAAAGGAACAGCAAAAAGCGTTAATTTCCTTGCAAATAATTGAGTATTCTCGTATTCATTTGTTTATTTGAAACGGACACACTACATTTTTGGCTCAGAATGTGCAACCTGAAAAGTGGTGTCGGAATTGATGGTTTATTACAAGTTGAATTTCTAATTACAGAAACTAGACATCCTTCCAGCTAATTCATTTTGAACATTTGTATGGAATTTTATGAAACAATGTAGATTTACCTATAACAATTGATGAACATCTCTCTAAGCATCATTTGTCTAGACTAGATAAATAAAAGAAAATTGAAAATCACTGCTACACTGTAAATTACACAAAAATATACGTTTTTAGAGAGATTATTCATAAATAATTACTTTCTAAGGTACAATGAATGATAGCATGAGCAAAATTTCTGTGGATTGGTATGAAGGATTCTTTACGAACTGGCAACAGATATTGCAGTGACCATGTTGAAAGAAAAATTTCTGGTTTTTTAATCCAGTTTCACACATCAATGGATACAAGAGATTAAATTGTTGTCGGGTGGAAAATAGGGGTTGCTGTGTCAGTGATCAAGCCGTGGAAATCCATACCAATTACTCGTGATATTGTCGAAGTCTTGTATTCAATCCCGTTAACAGTTGTCGGACAGATGAGCGCATGGCTTCTTCAAAAGGTTTTTGTGTTTGTTCAGATGCTATCAGCAAGCTGCTTGATCTCTATTCGCAGTTACACAGCAAATTGGTTGAAAACAAAGTGTATGGGATTGGGTTTTCGAAAATACTTGAAAGGTCATTTTAATGGACAATTTTACATTTTCATATCCTTTGGTGATATCAGTTCATTAGTAGGGTTCATTATGCACTTCTTTCAGAATTTCGTAATTTAACTCCAAAAAAAGGATAATTTCTATTCATATGTGACCCTTTAGGCCTGTGTGTGTATCAAGGGGCCCATAAAATTTTTCTGAGATATTGCCCATGTGGGAAATAGAGTCAGGCCAGCAAAGTGAACCAATATCAACTGGGGTCCAGGGCCCACCACATAACCTGGAAGCTCTTGCATTTTAAACTATCAAATATGCATTCTCACTTTTTCTGGTGCTTTTTCTTCAAAATTTGAACATATATTTGCGTAGGTACATTTACAAAATATTTATTTCAATACAAAAGATTCTGACCATTTTTGCAAATGCAATATTCTTTCTTAATATGAGAAATCAAGAGTCTTATTTGTTCCTATGGTTTAGTTTACAGATGTATTAGTTTCTGTAAGCCAGGGTTCTGGGGCCTTAAGTCATCCCAAGAAGCTGTTACATTTTTAGCTTCAAAATATGCTTAACAGGACGTTAACAGCACCCCTTAAGAGTTCTGACGTGTTTGTTTCTTTACCATGGTGCATACTCTGGACATCAGACTACTTTAGCCTTTTACACGGCATTCATTACATGACATTGGGCTTGTTCCGACCTACAGTACAACAATAAATTACAAAGTTGATTTCATAAAAAGTACATTTTACGTGAACTGGTAATAAAGTTTTGATAGTTTCCATGAACACCTGGTCAGCACCCTTTGTCATTACATGCTGTTTCTCCATATTTGAGCTTGCAAAGTAATAATTGAAGCAATTTTCCACTAGAGCTGCGATATTATTGTTCTGCAGGGAATAATTAGGTTCCTGGGTGCAGCCCACACGCTTTGTTGATACGTTTCAACGTTGCTTCTTCCATTCAAATGCGTTTTCAACTGTTGTGTAAACACATCGGAAAACATCAACTAATGGCTTTACAAATCTGGCTTTGTGCTTTTGATATATTTGACATTTAATAAGGATATTTTATGCTTCATTTGAAAACTTTGATATAACTGATAATTGTACATATAATATCAATATATTAGTGGTGTATATAATTTTCATGCATTTCAGTCTCATTTGTTCCTCTTTTCTATCCAAGGACCTTTGCCTTCATCACCTGAGTAATTAAAGAAAGGACCACAGTTATTACTTGAAATTCGCATTGATGGATATACACCACACCTACTTTTTTCATGATGTACAAAAATTCAAGTAATACACAAAGAAATTGGACTGGTGGGGAGTTGTTTCTTTCAATGCAATTCCTTCTTTACTCAATGAGAATTGTTTCTTCACGTCGAGTTGTTTAAAATTTCTTGCAAGTAGTTGAGTGATAACCTTTCTTGTAAATAACCTAGAAAAAAGAATGGAAGGCTACACATTTTTGTGGTTACACAAACTGTTCGAAAAAATGAACACCATAAATTTCTGGTAATTCTGATTCGGTTTCGAGTGTCTTGGTTTTATCAGTAAAGTTGCAGGATACGGCTGAAAATTGCTGCCTGCACCTGTCTATAATCCTTGTCCCTGATTGAAGCAGGATTTCTGTTTTTATCACCCGTCTACAAGTTTGCTTCTTATCTCCTCAACACTTGTGGCAAAGCTAATTTCACTCCGTGAATTGAGTGCTGACGTTAAGGGGTGTACCTCCCTTGATTGAGTATTCCCAAATGAACTATTTGCAAAAGGTATTTTCAGTTTGCTTCAAACAATTGAATGAGATTGCGACACATTTCTTTGTGCTCATGTACTGGATTCGGTGACAATGTGCAATTTATCTTAAAATTCATTTAGTCCCTATTTATACCCTGAAGGAACTTCAAAAAATTCAGACTAAAACGACAATATCAGTAATTTCTGACCTATTGAAGTCAATGGGTGGAATTTTCTTGGATTTTTCCCTTGAAAAATCCACAAATATCTTAGACATCTGAGCATGCACTTTGAAAATCATTACATAGTTTGAAAGGATTGTGTAGTGGGATTTTGTATCAGATACTATTTAAATTTAAATATACAGGGAATCAAATAAAATTAACATTTTGTGTGACCACCCCTTTTTTGTTGATCACTCATTTCTGACAACTGTGCACAAACTGGTTTAAACCAGTTCAAACTGGTTTTATCAATCACTAATTTCTGACTCTCCTAATATTACTATTGCAAATCCCATTGAAGTCAGTTATTTCTGATACTCTGTCAGTGAAGAAAGTTTAAGTTGTCAGAAGTACTGATCAGACATTATTCAGAAATTTTTGAGCATGTGCTTATTTTTTATCATTTCTAATCTACTACTAAATTGAAAACTTGAAAAATGGCCACATCACTCAAATAACAACACTAATGTGCAATTTTTATTGCATAAATTACTTCTGTAAGGTCAGTTGTAGAGGCTGCACCATTCAAAATCTGAAATCCCCACAGACTTCCATTGTAAAGCTCTTGTAAGAAATTAGTGATATTTCCATTTCAGTCCGATTTTTCTGAAGTTCCTGCAGGTGTGATACCAAGTATCATGTGATTCATTTGCTAAATATATTAATATTATTCAATGATGACCTGACCTGACATGCTTATGATATCTGTACAATTGCATTTATTGTGGTAGTACATCGCGGTGTGCCAGATGGGAATGCCAGTTGGTTTGGTCAGTGTGGCATGACCAGTGTCCAGTTCAGCTCTTTTAGGTCAGTGGGCAACATGATTACTCGCTTTTGCCATACCAGCTAGGTTGCTAAGTGCATTGTCAGATTTAGTGGTGGCAGTAGTGATTGGCAATTCCTCAGTGGCAATTTGGGCCACTTTGGCAGAGGCACCAATGAACTCAGTAAGTAATTCCAAACATTTTAGCTAAAATGGCAATGGATTTCATGTGCAAGTTGCTCCACTCCTTATCCTGATTATGAAAATGCAACATGTTGGGAAACTTGATTATTTTCTCTTTTCTGCCACATCCACTCCAGTTTTACCACATTAAGTGGAGTAATCACTTCACTGCTGTGATAATTACCTGTCTTGATGTGGTAATGTCATCATTACTAAGCTAGTGGAGTCTCTATAACTTCCCAGTTAAAGATTGATTCAAGTGCTGTACAAGTGTTTTGCAGTCAAAAGAAGTGTCAATGACTGTCTAGTAGGTGTGCCAGATGGTAATTACTTCAGCTGACAGAGGGGCAAAAAGTCCTTACCCCTACTAGCATTTTCATGAGGAAGCATCACTCTTTCATCATTTTTGAAGTAAATTCTTAACAAAGTTATAGCATCCCTCAAATTAAAAGAAGGACCCCTGATGTTGGCACATATATTGATATGCTTTGATTAAATCATTATTTTTTCTCATCAAAACTCTTCTCAATTTTAA
>JBCAUG010033998.1:0-10144 GCA_038406175.1 Haplosyllis leylae | reverse complement strand
GAGAACTACACAGAGGATTGTAACTTACTGCAATAAACCAGTTAAACTGAACTACATCTTGCTTATGTGAAACTAGATGTAAGACACACCTCAGAGAGATCTGCGGTACAGAGAGTCTATAGGATCGTTCATCGCGTTATTCGGTCCCAGCCGTACCTGAGACCAGCCGTGATATCACCGCGTTGCGTTACACCTACAAGACCTCGCAAGGTACCCCAGACAGGGAGCTAGCCACCCCTCAGCCATCCAGGGCTGGGGTACCCCCTTCTTCAGGCACCCAGACAGGACATGCTACAGACAGGATACCGCGCGGGCGGTACGCCTGTTGCGTTTTCAGGCAGGAGGACTTTCTTGTTTCAAGTTCTGTTTCCAGTAAAATAAGTTAATGTGAATATCACAGTATTAATAATTTAACTGCATACAGTGTAACTTTAACTTAAAAATAAATGTTGAGATGAACTGAATTTGTAGGATACGCGACTATGGAATTGTCTGGACTTATTGGTATTGAAGAGGAGAAGATGAAATCCGCAGCCGAAAGCGCCATTAATTATTTTGAAATACTTATAGATACACCGGGAAATTGGGACACATTTATTCCTAAATATGTTCAGGTAACTGTGCATTTCATCTGCCAGTTCTTTCCAAGGCCAGTTAGTACTTTAATATCAGTTTTTGTGACGCATAGTTACCGCTCGCATTCGAAGGTTGCGGGAAGGTAATGTCAGTAGTGTCTGGCTATTTAAGGGGCGCGGAGGGCAGGGTTGTCTGGTCCCAATACATCATGGGATATGGACCCCCCAGGAAGGAGTGGCGGTTGACCTTCAACTGAAAAAATTTATTGTTATTACTCTTTTTCTGAATTTATCAAGAGACTTTTCAAGTTGATGACCATATCATATTTGTTCTCTTTACTGTTCTGAAGATGCTACAGTACTGTGAAAAATCAGAAGAATGTCTTAGTGTTCTTGAGGGGTATGTCCAGAAAAATCCCGAAAACCCTAATGGATTGAAGTTGCTCTACAAACATCACAAAGATATGGAATCTGACACCAAAGTGCTGATAGACATTCTACAGGTATGCAGGCTACGCATCGAATTCTTAGATTAAACCTAAAAGATGGAATTATTTACTATGTCTTGCGATGTGAAAGCAATTAGCTTCTTATTTGTCCTTGGAGAAATTTTGTAGGTTGGTTCCTTCAGACAAGCTGTGCTTGAGGCTTTACCGCCTCTATCAACAGGAAGAGCCTGGTTGGTTCCTAATATATTTGTTCAGTCCACGCGAGTTATTTTATGAATTTATTACACCTTCGGAACGAATTTAATTCCACGGTATTCCCAATATAACGGGTCAAAGTATAATTCTGAATTTAGCTTGTTCATGTGGCACGTTTGGATAAGCGCACATTCGTTACTTTCAGGAAACCTAAACGGAAAAGCACTGGAATTACTCTTTGACCTCTTAGATTATGGCGTTTGGCAAGATGAATACGAACCATTCGAACTTCTGGTTGAACATCTGCATGAAATTCACAAACGGTGAGTTACTTGTCAGTTTTTGTGCTCTTGATCTAGAAATATGGAAAGTCGCCAAGAACGCAATAAAGTTTTTTGTCCTTCAATATTTTTTACATTACATATACTCAAAAATCGTAAATACCTACGTATAATCTTTATAGACCAGAATTTTTCGAGCAGAAAGTTCAATTTCTTTGGTATTCAACTTAAATCAGAGGCATCGATGACGACATAAGAGCATTAACAAAATGCTGGACGTTGCGAAAGTCTTGGTGGCCGAGTTATCACTTCAGGTCGACGTCTGTAAAATGTCAGAGAACAGACAGGAGAGTTCTCGTTGCAAAAGCCTACCTCGCCGCCCTTCTTCTGGGGCCAGGTAGAAGTTGTTTTTTTTTTCATCAATGACGGGTATCTTAATTTTCCAGTGCCCAAAGCTTCACAGGCAAAAATGCAATAGCGCCTTGGAACAATAACAGATCTCGTAATTTATACGAACAAACTTTAAATGATCTTTTTTATCGATAATCACGCTAAAATCCGTTTATTTTACACTTTCCTTCCAGACAACGAGTACTCAACAGTATTAACCAGCACGGAAGACTACTTGTCAGAGGATGAATTAAATCGTTATCAACGTTACATTGACGATTACAGTATTGTTGTTCGTGATGCAATTAAATGAAGTGATATTTGGTGAAGACAATTCATTCTTAAAAAGTGCAAAAAACTTTGCAAGAATTCTGTGTATGTCCTCGTTGCTTTGTTCAAGGCATTGAGGATGCTCCAGTTTGTACTATGATCGACCGAGTGCATCAGGAAACCAATTTAAAGGTCGACTTTCATATTCTTTCCATTACTAGCTAGGTAAGAGCCAAATACGTTTTGAAATACGACAGGAAGTGACATTAAAGATATAATTTATTAATAAATAACACAGCATATTTTCATATGTCAATCAATAAAGGAACAATAATGTCACAAAAATTTCTTTGCGATGTCCGCTTTTCTTTGACCAAATCTTCAGTTATACTGCAAGCTTCACGTTAAATTTATCTTAGATAATTAAATTATTATTTCTGTTTAGACGTAAGGATTTATGTTAAAGTACATCAGGTATCAGGAGAAAGTGTGCATCGTAGAGATTTAAAAATTTGTTACATCATTTGTTGTGATTAATAACTTCTTCCAAATAGAGTAAAGTATTTGGGTTTCCCTGTGCATCCCGAACGTATACACTTCATATCGGCAGTAATCTCTTTCGGCTGTTTGAAGGGAATACACAGACCTTTTGCTCCCATTGCTGGTGCGCCTTCCTCTACCACTGCATCTCTGCAATATGGGTAAATTTCGGTTAGTACGATGTCCAAATAAATTTGTGAGAAAGTACTTTTAAACATCCAATTGTGTCATTATGGACAGAAATGTCTGGAAGATATTTCGTACGGGAATATTACAACAAATGAAGGGCTAATACGATACAATTGGTTGTGATTAGGCGCATTTAAAAATATTATGAGGATAAACTTACCGCGCACTCAGTTTCTTGATGTCTTCTTCGCATGGAATTTCGCCACAGAATGGAGCTAGGATCATGTGTTTCTTATCCAATGCAGCGCAGAAATCCTCCATTGTGTAACAAGTCGACATGTTGGTGTCCAAATCCTTCTTGGCCCTGCAGGAGACATTGCGAAAATAAGAATGGTACGTTTGCGGCCACGAAAAATACCCTAAATAGGATCACGTCCCCAATGATTACTATGCACTGCAGAATGCACAATACCACGGCTCTACGACGTAAAACTGTTGTGCCATGAATATAAGAAACGTAAACGTACTTGGCAAACATTGACTCATGTATTTTCTCCAGCAAATCTTTGATTGAGGTGTTAATGTCGTCTCTCTTCAGCGTCACCTTCTCGAGATTATCTCTGCGTACTGCGACTGCTTGGCCTTGGTTTACGTCACGTGGCCCAAGTTCGATACGAATTGGCACACCCTGCAAGACAATGACGTCGAGTATATTTCTTCACCACTTTAAAAGTTTACTGATCGAAGGAGTTTATGTACAAAAGTGGACAATTGAACTGAAGTTTTGCAAGTAATCGTGAGAAATTTCATGATATAATGTGCTCCATTTCCAATTAACATATATTTCGTTTAGGACTTATAACATCCTCATGTGAAGTTTATATTACACGTTTGGCATCTCTTACCTTGAGTTCCCAGTGATTAAACTTCCATCCTGGAGAATAGTTCTCCCTAAAGTCAACTTTGCACCGGATTCCAGAAGCCTTTAAACTCTTGCTTAGTTCATCACAACTGTCATAAAGACTTTCCTTGTCCTTATCGGATAGGCTAGCGGTGATACCACATGGAACTATCACAACCTAGCACGAAAAACGAATCTATTACTTTCGAGTGTGAACAATTCAAAACAACTACCAGTCCCTAGATCCTAATTTAAATTACACGAGGTTCACTTTTATAATGAGTCTGGTTATACCGAGTATCTGCTAAGGGGTCCCCAGACCGAGCGAAAGCGAATTTATATGAATACATTACTTGGATGGATCTCTTCTGAATTGCTTCTGGACCCATTGAAGCGAAAGCGAAAGCGATTTCGCTTCAAAGGATTACATGGATCTCTACCAGGTAACCCAGACCAAGCGAGAGCGAAAGCGAAAGCGCTTTCGCTTGGTCTGGGTAGACCCTTATAATGAGCAATTTTTGTACCAAAATCATTGGCAAGAATATTTAAAAGTTCGGATACAATGAACATCTATTTATTACGAGCAATTTCCTTGTATCTTTTTACCCGTTGTAACTTTTTGCATTTGAGATATCATAATCGCACCTGTAACTGGGCGATTCTGGGAGGTAGTACAAGTCCCTTATTGTCTCCATGAACCATGACAATGACTCCGATAGACCGCGTGGTGATGGCCCACGAGTTCTGATAGGCGTAGCGCCTTTCCTTAGTTTCTGGATCTTCAAACGAGATGTCGAACATTTTTGAGAAGTTCTGACCCAAGTGATGAGACGTGGCAGCCTAGACGGAAGAAAATGGAACACAAAATAAGAACAGAATGGCCAATTAAAAATCCCGCCTCCAACCTCTTTGTTCTGCAAAAGATTAAAACAGTGAATTTAATCTGACAAAATGAACTCACTGAGAATTCCCGTGTTTGCATAGCAGCTAGTTGGATTTCAGGAAAGCCCAATGTTGTAATGCAAAGAAGTGTCAATAATGATGTATTCAAATACCTGAATACCCCTTCCGGTTGCTGAGATGTATGCCTCCACTGTCGTTGTGTAATCTCCACCTGCAAACTTTTCCTTCTGAGTTTTCTTTCCTTTGACTACAGGTATGGCAAGTAACGTTTCGTATATTTCTTCGTACAGATCTATGATGTGATGGACCTGTAAAATGACATCACCAAATGTAATGTAATTCACCCATTCTAATGTTACCATATTTCGACTGCTTCATGGAACTGGGTTAAAAGTATTACTTCATGAAGTACTAAAACTAGATAGGGGACAAGTTACCTCCTCCTCGGCTTCTTTGTACGTAGCATACGCAGAGTGTCCTTCCTGCCACAAAAACTCTCTGGTCCTCAAGAATGGCTGTGGATGTTTGAACTCCCATCGCTAAAATATGAATACGTGGAAATATAATACATTGAAGGGCACTTACAATACCGTGGTGTACTTTTATAACGAACATTTACTTGATAATGAAAGGTGAAAAACTGCAATAAAGGAAAAGCAACTAAAATATCAAGGCTGAGCTCACCACTACGTTACACCATTGGTTCAGTTTTATTGGCAGATCTCTGTGTGATTGGACCCACTTTGCGTAGGCAGGATACATTACAGTCTCACTGGTTGGACGAACAGCTATTGGCTCAGCAAGTTCTGTATCACCTGACTTTGTTACCCAAGCAACCTGAAAAAAAAAACAAAACAAATGTGTTTGTTGAGCTTTTCCTTCAGGGACTAAAGCATTTTTAATTTTATGAACATATCCCATTTAATTCACAAAAATTAAACCAACGTACCTCTGGAGCAAAGTCTTCGATGTGTTCCTTCTCTTTTTGCAACGCACCGTTTGAGACGAACATAGGAAAGTAACAGTTTGAGAATCCTATTTCTTTAATTTTTGCATCGAACCATTTCCAAATTTCTTCCCAGATTCCAAAGGACCACGGACGTAGAACATAACAACCGCTGACGTCATAATACTCAATCATCTCTGCTTTTGTGATGACTTGCGAGTACCAATCTGGTAGATTCTCTTCTTTCTTTGCCTCGAGTCCTAACCTGCAAAGTAATCAAAATATCACACCCTGGTTCCAAAATCTATTAATTAGAAAATAACCTGATAGTCCAAAATTGAAATAAAAAATATATGTATACCTTGTGACTTTTTTAACTTCTCTGGTATCATCACCCCCTGCTGCTGCCTGTTGTTGTTGTTGTTGCTGCTGCTTTGGTTGCTGCTGTTGTTGCTGAGGTTTGTTTTCTTTCCCCTTTTTGTCCTTATGAATTTCATAAGAATTGATTCAAATGACGCTAACAACAGAATCAGATCTGACTAAATTTTTACATCCCGGCATCATTATTGCTGCACAGTTTGACAGACCTACCTTTCCTTTCTTTCCGCCGCCTCCTGTCAAGTCCTCTCCGGTCATTTCTTTGTATTTTGCTTTGAGGGCCAATAATTTCTGCACTTCAGTATCAACTTGGTCCTGTCGAGTAAATAAAACATATGAAACCAACTGAATACTTTAAAAAGTTATTCTATTTGCAATCTATGCGGAAAATCCATACACATAAAGCGGAAGACTTTTTAAAGTTTTTAACAGGTGAAAAAACGGAGCAAATTTAAATTACTTGAAGGTTTGCATCACCTTTGTAGCATTTGCAGCTTTAGCCTCTCGCACTTTGTTTCCTTGTGTGTCTATTTCTGCTTTTAACTCCATTGCTTCTTTACTACCCACGGACAGTGTCCCACCTGAAATCCACATATACAAAAACTCATATATTACAGACAACAGAGATTAAACCTAGATATTACATTTAAGAGTCTGATTAATTTAAGAAAAAAAGTCACGTTGAATGTAAGTGACGTCTTTTGTTAGTTTCCGCAGGAGACTACCTGTGATGCACTCACTCTGACTGGGTGGAAAAAATTCTTGTCAAATTTTTGTAGTTCACCCCAAATTCTCACCAGATGTCCCCCTCCCGCCCATTTTGGGATTTTAGCAGATTTGGACTAAGCATCAAAAGTTAGAAGTTGGGTCTTGGAACTCCCCACCCCACCCCAACTGTGTAGGCAATTTGGGAATAAATAACATCTGGTAAGATGAGTAGCCTGCGGAAACTTATCTTTGACCGCGTGTACGGTCAACATTCTTGTTACTTACTTGCTGCAGCCGACATTTGTGCTGGTGCTGCAGATTGCTTCTCTTCCTTACTTTGACCCTGAGCTGCCGGTTTGTGCGCTCCTGGTTTCCAGTCTTTACCAGTAACTGACTTATAATCCGCCTTCAGAAGCAATAAAACTTTCACTGCCTCATCTACTTGGTTCTGGAATAAATGAATTACTTGGTTAAAGGTCTGTTTACACGTACCGTCGCCGTGCCCGTCCAGGTCTAACTTTACTATTGTGCTGATGGTGACGGACTGTTTGACGGATAGAATGAATTTGTCCCGTCATAATTGACAAAATGATAAAATCTGACGTTGGACACAGAGATTTTTCGCGTGAACAGACCATAACTAGTACACTTTGTTTTGAAAACGAAAACAGCGCATGGAAAATTTGTAGGCGGATTTCAGATTCAGAATAACTGGAAATATACGCAGACATTCTTTGCTGTGTTTTCCACCCTTTCATGAAATATGAACGCTGCTGATCATTATCAACATTCGCGTTGTGGCAACGATCATTCGGTTGAAAAGTTTAATGTTCAAGCTCCATTCAAACCGAGCAAACGCAAATATTTTCTGAAATGTTCGTTGTTTCTCCTTTGATTTCTTTCGCTTTCGCCTGGTGTGCAAAGACCTTTACACTTAGGGATGCAATTCTTACAAATGCTCATTCAATTCAAAGATTGAACGATCACGCTGATACGGAAACACGCCCTCTTGCAAAAAAGAGGATCTTGTTCACAACTCATTCATAATACATAAACTATTCAAACAACACTAATGAAAACACATTATGCTACAAAGGTTCAAAAACAATAATTTTGCAAGCATCCTCATAATTTAAAGTCAATTACATTGACTACCTAGTGTTCAAGTATTCACAGTTTTCCTCATTAATTTTAATTAATACAGTTTGTTCAGGATGAATGCAGTTTCATTCTATTCAGTTGAATGTGTTGATAATTTTACGTGTTCATTTTTTTTTTATTGAGAAAGATTTTAAAAAGTTTTCATTTCAGACTTGTCAAGTTTGTCTTTGGTTAATGAACGGCGCAAGGATAAAACTCGCCAAACTGATCGCTGATTGGTCATGCATAACTACAGCATGTTGAGTGTAAAGTCAGATGAAATTCGCTGTTTACGGACAGATCAAATGCCGATGAAATAGATTCGTCAGTAAAAGTAACATATTTCATTGCTTTTCTCATTTCTATCGTTGAATAAAGCAAAAACTCTGTCAAGCAGGCATTATGACGTGGCCAGCAACAACATGTGGTTTGATGTAAAATGTATGAAAAAAGGTAAAACATGAGAATCGTCAATATTACCTATCTAATTATACTATTAGGATTGTCTTCTTTCTAGATTTTCGTCAATCAATACCAAAATAAGCAAATCAAACGCAGAAATGCCATAAATAAACTGCCACACACATTTTCCTGTCAAAGATGTCTGCACGCGTTTGGGCTACATACCCTGACACAACAACAGTGTCTGATGCAATGCAAATACACTGTATCTAGGTCAGTCACATGACCAAATAAGTCAAAATATTACCACGTGACTGCACTGTATGAATGGGGAAGATGAGCCTTATTTCCATTTTGGGTAAAATTTACTTGTGATTGGTACCACATAAAAGTACATAATCAGGCCAATAGCTAAACTGGAAAGGCGATGTAGGGAAAATTCAAATGAAGTTATGTTCAGTAGTACCTTTGTGGCTTTGTCAGCTTTCAACTGGCGTACTTTGTTTCCTTGTTCTATGATTTTCTCGTTCAGCTCATCAGCATTTCCTCCAGATGCTCCTCTGCTTGGTTCCGACTTGGCAGTTGGTTGATGAGCTCCTGGTTTCCAGTCCTTACCAGTGCAAGCCTTGTAATCAGCCTTGAGCCCCAACAAGGTTTTCACCTCTTCATCTACTTGCTTCTATTTGAATTGTAATCGAGATATTTTTAACTACTCCTCACCGTCAGTCACAATTACAGCCATAAACACATTGCAAAAAATATGTTCAAGACGTACAAACTGTCTACGGGCACCACAGAACTGACCTTTGGAGCTTTTTTGGCTTTGAGATCTCTCACTTTATTTCCCTGCTCGCCGATCAGCTGGTTTAAATGATCGGCATTACTTGCAGGAGTTTTGACGGCAGTTGCTGCTGCTGGCGCTGCACCTGGTTTCCAATCATGTCCAGTGGCAGTTTTGTAGTCGGCTTTCAAACTCAGTAAAATTTTAACTGCAGCATCAATTTCACCCTGAAATAGTTTTTAACACGACATTCACCACACTCCTCTGACCTGACAAGAGAAATTAGTAAATTGTATGCTGCAATTATTTTACATTCGTCCAGAATATAACTAATCATCCACAAACAAACCTTCAGCGCTTTCCTGTCCTTAAGTTGTCTGACATTGTTGCCTTGGTCTGTAATCTTCTGATTCAATTCAAGGGCATTATTGGCTCCAGCAAATTTCATTGGAGCCTGTTCCTCTTGTGGAGACTTCTCTGCAGATTTACCTTTCTTACTTTGCGCTTTCTAAAATTAAAGTACCACATGTTATCTATTTTTTCTTGCAAAATATCTTAAATTTATATATTTGACGCTCCTAAATTAAAGTTGGTCAATTACCTCCTTTGCACTCGGCTGGTCCTTGTGTTTCGACCCAGATGTTGGCATCTCTTTCTGGTGTCCGTCTGGGATGTTGAACAGTATTACTGGACTGGCGCGTCCAGAGTGACGACTGCAAATAAAAGACACAAAACTTTTAGCCCCCGTTACCACTAAACATCTTCGCTTGCGATACTTTGACCTTGCGTGACATTTGGTGTGGTAAAGGTACCATTTCACACAAATAAATCTGATCTGTTCGCAGACGTAGACAAAAATCTTTTTCGGTCTATTCCTTCAATTTTTTTTTGTTCTGAATACTATTCCAATGGAATTGTTCATGTATTATTAATTGGTGGTACTAATTTAGGGAGATATTTACCTTGGTGGTTCGTACGGAGAATCACAGATGTAGTATGCTCGGCGCTGTAGCTGTATCATGTCTCCTTTCTTCAGTTTCGATAATTCATTCTCTCCAATCAGCATGTATTCAGTCTGGAAAAAAAAAATAGGTCCATGGGACCTGTGCTGATTTAAACAGTGAGAGATTGAGCTGGTGATATGTTATTAAATTGC
>JBCAUG010033987.1:0-10145 GCA_038406175.1 Haplosyllis leylae | reverse complement strand
GGACATCATACTGAATATAAAACCCATCTCATTCTGACAGTCAGCTTGTAGGCTAAGTGTCTATCAACAGGAACAGCTTAATGGCCTAATCTTCCAAATACATTTCTTTCTCATCATGATTGAAATTAAGGAAGAAATCTGTGATATTGTTATACAATCTATTATTTTCACATCAATGATATTTCTATGATCGTATATTACCACCGATTCAGGTTAAAAAAATAGTCTTCTTCAATGTCAAATCTATAATCTATGGGCATAGGTTTATTTCAAAAAATTACAACTTCCTTCTTCCAAGTTTTGTCCGAAAAATAATGAAAATTAGGAAAACTCGTGATTCACAGACGGGTGAAGGTTATTTCTTTTGGTTTTTGGTCAAAAACAGAATGTTACAAACCCTCGGAAGTAACCAATAAGGTGACTGTACGAGGCACCAAAAACTCTTTTCAGTTACTATTGGAATTTTGCATTACAATAACATTGAAAAAGTATGCGAAAATAATTTCAGTATCTGCCTTCCTCAAGAATTCTTTGAAACTAAATTACTTAACATGACCACTTAAAGTAACAGTCAAACAAGAATCTAAGAATGAAAAACATTCACGTTCTTGTTCCTTGTTTCTTGCTCATTAAATTAAACTGATTTGAGATCCAAATTGGCCCAAGTGGAGAAATTTAGACCTTATCAGATAACAGTAGCAATACATCACAAAGACTTTATCTCCTCTTATTTCCTGTTGCTTTGCAGCAGAAAAGTAGTTTCATCTTCGACTCAAAGTGTGAAACACAGAAAATAGTTTATCAGGAACAGAGTCATTAGACATGCAAACTGAAACGATGCCAAAGCCACAGAAAAAATCAGCAAAACATCATCATGAAACACCTACCAGAATCACCTTGGAAACCAACCACATAAGCAATTCAGTATTTTTCGCATTATCATAAACCAACTAAACCCTTCAAAAATAAACGGAAGATAGAAAATTTATATTTGTAAACAAAATGCAGAACTGTTGGTTTCGTACAGATGTGTGGAGATTGTCTATTTGTCTATTTGATGACATAAAATCAATGCAGACAGGGATGGAGTAGTGGTATACAACAATAGTGTCTGCAGCAGCCAAATAAACGACCCTTTATTACGCGCTCCGAATAACACACAAATTTCCTATTTGAATTTCCAATTGTAATTGTCAGGGAGCTTCGAGTAGGAAATTTCCGCAATAAATTATCTCAGTCAGTTTGGACTACTGCTCTGTTCCCTTGTTCTTGTTTTTTTAGCAAAACACACAACTACGAAAATGTAAATGCAAAAAAAAATAGTTCAGGAGATGATTTCGGGTTCACAATTGTTAGTTAAATAATACAGGAAAATTAATTGTAAAAGTTGACCCGGCGTAACATTCTCACTGAGGCAACGAAAAACAAGACTCCCCCCCCCCCCCAGCCACCCTACAAACATAGGTCAAGAAAAAGATGGCAACAGACAGTGGCCCCTTACATTTCATATTCGTCTTCGTGCATCACCTTTGCGGATCAGCTACTTAAGACAACCACAAATTACGATAAACGGACAGCAGAATACAATGCGACCAAAATCAGCACGATCGATGGCAGTTTGGAATGTTATTTAAACTTCATTGGCTAATTTTAGGGGCAACCCGGGCACGCACCTTCTTTTCGTACCAAATTTTTCTCTATTTCATGCAGTTTTCTTGAATTTTTTTCAAAGTCCGGAGAGTCGGCGCCCCCTCTTGGGGAATCCTGGTTTCCGCCTCTAAATTGAATTTCATTCTGTTTATACGTCAGTTTTAGCCTTTAACAGAGTAGTTACAATAACACCGAAGCATTCAGCTGACTTCGAGGAAATGGAAACAATCTGGGAATTTAATGCCGAAATCGATACATTTCCTTATTTGGAAGAAAGTGGTAGATTCCGTGAAAGGAGTGTTCCGTGAGTTTGAGCTCAACACGCGACTCAAATACACAGTTTAATTAAAAACATTCCATCAATTAATTAAAATACTGTTAATTGAAGATCTTTCAATTTATTTTCCCCTTGAAATACTCATTATTATTTTTCTTTATGATTAAATGCTTTAATAAAATTGAATAAAAATACTTTGTCCATAACCAGGGCAACTTTGGCTTAACTTTCGAAGCTACACTTGCTCAATGGACTTAGCACACAAACAAAACAACTGAACCCAAATTCATAGTAATTTAATCTATAGTTTTGAATTGAATTCTTGATCTTGATGAAAGCGAGGTATCCAAATCAGCCAATGAAATTGCATGGTATTTGTCAGCTACAGGTAAAAATCATTTGAATGATTTTGAAGAATTTAAATATCGAAATTGATTGCAAAGAGGCAAATTGAACCGAATGTTTAACATCTTTACAGATTTTGTGATTCTAGAACTGGTCAAAGTCCAAAACGTGAAGTGGTGCATGAAAAAAGTTCACTTTAGAAGTCTGCTACCAACTACTACCTGGCTAGCTCAGTCAGTAGAGCATTAGAGTGATTATTAAGAGGTCCCCACTAGGGGAATTTTTTTGGCAGAAATTATTTTACTCTTCTCCATGTAAGCCTTTGTTGGCAATGTTGCCAACTTTGTATAAGTTAGGGAAAACTCGATTGATTGGTTAGTGTCTAATTGGCCTTTTTCTGCAACTTGTATCTTGCGGTGCAATGGCCCACTTCCTATTTCGTTTTCCTTTTCCCTAACCTCATTTGGCAGCTACAACTAAAAATAGATAATTGTCCATAATAGAAACATCTACGTGCTTCACACAACAAAGCCAGGAACAACCCATAAATGACTAACAGTAAATCCAAGGCTACTGTTCAATAAGGAGAACCCATTGAATGAACCTCAAGTGCAATTAACTGGACCAATGTGGACATAAAGAACAACAATAAGTATCTTAAAGAGTCTCTGTATGCACAGTAATCCAGAGAAACACAATGGTAAGATTGCCACTGGATTTATCAAAAGGAGGGCACAAATTGGGTTAATGCCAATTTAAGTGGTCCATCTCCCTGTGGTGTTCAACCTAATTTCTTGTGTTGGTTTTTTACAATGGCAATTTCCTCCTAATGTTGGGATTTTATATTGTGTTTTATAATAATACAGATTCTAAATTGTCTGATAATTCTGATATAGTTCCTTTTATCTGGAATCTGGGTCAAATTAAATAAAAAATATGCATTGCTGGTCACTTTATGTGCAGATACACATTCCTTTGAAGCAACTTCATTACATATTTCATCATCTAAAGTTTGAAATGACGTCATAAGTTTCAGAACAGTTGCAGGTCATGCTGATTTCCCACGTTGAACAAAGTGTCAAGGCCAGTGCGTTGATGAGAAGGCTATAGAATTTCATAATATTTGTAGTTCCACACCAAATAAACAGCTTTTTATCTAAAAATATCTTGCCCCCCAAAGCCACCTTTTGTTCAAATGCGTGTTATTACTACTGACAACGGACCTTTTTGACAATGCTCTTTGTTCATATTGCCATCAATAATTGACTCTATATTTAGTACAGCTTGACTTTTCTTTACCATAACAAGGACAAATAATACTAGGTGCAAGGAGGGAACATTTTTGACGAAATAGGCAGTAATGATCCAGTTGTATGATAAAAATCTGGAGCCATTTTCACCAAATTATTCAGGGACGTTTCTTGACTCGGGAACTGTTTTCTGTAGAAACCTCAAAATATGTTCAACTCAGTATGTTTATATTAACTGAGAAAATATGCTGCAAAAGGAACTTTATTAAGTAACGGAAACATCCACATTCTAGTTTCCCGTCTTTAGTTTTCCTTAGGGCAATTTAAATCCTCAAAAATAAGCAAATGCTTACCAATAAACAACTCTTCCAAAAATGGCCAATTCTTTGAAGCAGTTAAAAGTGGCAGCGCTAAAATTGAAAAGCAGGCCATTGAACTGATCAGATCTTAAAATCGACCATAAACAAGGTCAATGAATTAATCTTACTTTTAAACAGAGCATTAGTAAAGGCAATAAGCACTCAGGATTAACAGTGGCCTCAATGAGGACAGATTTAACAAGATGAACTCTGGCCAATACTATTAACTGAAAAGGCCAACATTCCTGTCAATATCCTTGGGACAGTTAAAAGACATTCCTGAGGAAAGCCAGGAAGGAGACATTTAAAAAACATTCCCGAGAACAGCCTTGGGGGAGACAGTAAAAGATGTCCCTGGGAACAGCCCGGAGGGAGACAGTTAAAAGACATTCCCGAGAACAGCCTGGAGGGAGACAGTTGAAATACATTCCTGAGAACAACCTGCAGGGAGACAGTTAAAAGACATTCCTGAGAACAGCCTGGAGGGAGGCAGTTAAAAGACATTCCTGAGAACAGCCTGGAGGGAGGCAGTTAAAAGACATTCCTAAGAACAACCTGCAGGGAGACAGTTGAAATACATTCCTGAGAACAACCTGCAGGGAGACAGTTAAAAGACATTCCTGAGAACAGTTTGGAGGGAGGCGTGAGTTGAATCGGTAGACGCGAGTAGACAGCTCATTACTGTTGTGATACAACAGATGCTCCCGAAACGTGAAGTTCCCAAACTGAGTTTTAGCAAAGCTGGAATTTCATTATGTTCATTTCATCTGTAATCATCAGAAGACACATAGACCTACAAAAATCTCTCAATCCACTTAGCTTCACGTTAAATGTTGAACCGATTCACCAATAACGTGGAATGCATTAAACAATAAATGTTATTGATTAACAGTTGGCTCAAATATTACAAGCTCATCAGTGAGTAATCATCTTTACGATTCCCAGTAACTTTTGAGAGCATGAAATTTAGATGTATCAACTGAATATTATGATCATATTTGATGCAGTTTTTTACAAAAGGATTATCATAAGGGAAAGTTTGTAGATTACAGTTTACTGCATTGGTCAATGACGTAGGTTTTGAAATTAAAGGAGACTTCATGAATGGAGCAGATATATCCCAATGCATTTGTGTTATTTTGCACAAAAAGAAAACCAGATGCCATCACCTTCTAATCATTTTCCACTATGTCCTACGGTGGATAGAATTCTCCAATCGGTAGAAAGAGATATAACATAAAATTTAAGTTTGGGTACCCTCATTTGACAAAAATACGCTAACGCCACTGATTAGTGTACTCGATATTTCAAATGACCAATTCAATGACAAGTTGGATTTGGCAATTGGCCCAGATTAGTTTATTCTAGGTCGACAAGAAGCTGTGGATGAGACAAGCGCATCTCCATCAATCAGACTCTCCGTCCATCCACACAAACACACAGTCAGAGCCGATGTTTCTCGTTCAAGAGGGATTTCGCTTCGTGGACTCTTCTTAAAGCACTGACTTCTTCTGCAATTGGTTTGACAAAGTCAGAAATTTGTCTATTTCCTTAAGCACCCTGCAAGAAGATAACTCAGTTCTGACTTATCTGGAAATAGTTTTATAATTAAGGAACAATCACCGCATTGGAGGTCTGAGCCCACCCATACCGACCTACAAGGTGTATGTTGCTATTAAAACACGTAAAATACCAAATTTGTTTGCCAAAAGTGGTCCGAGCCCACTCAAAATCTCTATGAATGCGCCTTTTTGTGTCTCCGGTCACCATCTTGGTTGCCCTTGGTAACGGGCTGGGTTGGTCCCAACCCAGTTAGTCCGGTCTGGTTTGACTCCAACCCAGTCTGCCATGGAGCCCACCCAGTACCTTTGCGGTATCAGACAATGTTCATATGCAAATTAGGGTCTGAGACATCAGAGACCGCTCTGGGGTGTTATAATGGTTGTCCATGAGCAATTTATAAGTCATGCTTTGGACAGATAAATCTGAACTTTGAAAAATCTTCCTGCAGGGTGATAAAGTTTCCTTCAGTTTCACAGACAACGTAAAGTGTGGTCACTTGTGTATTCTGCGTGTCAGACACAGGGACGTGCCCTATTTTGTCACCTCAATGACACCGTCTGTTCTGAACACAGTGATTATCATGGTCATCTCCACAGGGCCAACATTAAAAGAAATCAGTACGGCAGGTCAAGTCCCTGCAATAGAATTCAACTCAATTTCATCCCTTCTACATGTTTTATCCTTGGGTTACTATCTTTATAACCGTAAGAATAACAGAGGCGTTTGGTTTGCCTAAACCGAGTTTATTCTCTAACTACAAAGTGATGTTGCTTCTTTGTTGTCTTAGAGTAAACTGAATATTAAATTTAAACTTTGCTTTATGCTGATTGGTTGTTACTAGTCACATGATAAGAATGCATTACGCTTATTGGATGTCATTAGTCATGTGGTATGAACAAAGGAATTTTTTGGCGCCAATTGTGGCGGCCATGTGCGACCCATCTGGATGCGCAATTCTGCATCCAAGTGCGTAACAGTTCTACTCTCATAAACCTTCGCATTGGATGTGCATATGCGCATCTGTATGAAGCACTACACACGGTAGAAACCTTCTCTTTCCGAAGACATTCCTCCAGAAATGGTCCTCATTTTGTTTAGTGTCTGTTAGTTTTTGGTTTGTCTATCACTTTAACCCGGAACTTCTATTTACCATGCAGACATATCTTTATTATACGAAGGTCAAGTTTGAACATCAAGGTCATATGTCAAGGTCAAAGGAGAAAAAATTTATTATTGGCTCGTTAGAGTCAGTTTAGTGGTTGGGTCCAGGGACCTTCAATATCCTGTCCCAAGCCTTTGGCAGTTTTATGATAAGTAGGCCTAATTTAGGCTCCAGTCATTGGTTGGGATTTGTTTACACAGAATGCTGCCATGACGTCATTTAACGTCACGTCACGAGACATCATTTGAAATTTGTTCATGACGTCATTACGAAAGTGCTGACGTTAGCGCAAATGCAGACAATGGGTATGTACTCATAATGAAAGGCTTTAGTACTTTTAAAATGCATTAGCGCTGAATAGTTTAAAAGCTTGTTCACACTCAACGTCTCCGCTTGCTTGACGTCAATGTTTGTGTTAACCATTGCGTACCCATTGTATGTATACCTATTCCAGTTTTTCCTACGGAATTAAAACAAAAATTTGTAAAAAGTGGTATTTGAACCCATTAATTCTTGCATAAAAGTCAGAGATGCTAGCAGAGTACCACAGAGACACTGATAACAGAGAGAGACCATTTAAGAATCCCAATTCATACTTCAGTGATTTATCAAGAGATCAATTCAACTACAAAAGGGCTCATCGGGGATAAAGGATTTCTAATGCTGTGCTTTCTAATGTTTTATGTTTGTAATTTCCTCTTTTGGCAGCAGATTTGAAGCAATAAAAGTGCGGGGAATAAAAATACAACAATCAACCATTCATGTCAGTTCAAAGAGATTTGCTCTTTTCTCTTTAAATCTTGCCAACTAGCTAATTGGGTCTTTTGAACTAAATAGTCCCCTTTTGCTCTCATTCACCTGCTACAAAAATTTAGTAGGAGTTGGACAAGAAAAAAAATAGTCATCTATTGTCTGTCTTTGCTCATGTCTAGCTGAACCAAAAATTCTTTTAACAAAATAAGGGTTTTAGAATTTTATGTTGAATAAGAAGCATTGCTTGATAAGCGGCCATGATTCAAAGAAAAATTAAAAACTCGCCTGTACGTATCCGGGGCGGATCCACGTATCAGGGGCGGATCCACGTATCAGGGGTGGATCCACGAATCAGGGGTGGATCCACAAATCAGGGGCAGATCCACGTATCAGGGGCAGATCTACGTATCAGGGGCCCCAGAAGGGGCGCTGACCCTTCTTGTTTTTTTTTGCAATTTCTTTTGAATTCTGTGAATAACACGGCGCCCCTCTCCTTGAATCTATGACTGGTAATGAACACGAATTAGTAATTGAAACTCCCGTGCAGACACGAACACCAATATTGCTTTAGTGAGGCAGCTTTAACGATCCGATGAAGCTCATTTACTGCATAGAATCAGATTATTGCTGGCTCGTTTAGAATCAGCTTAGTGATTGAGTTGGGGTGCCCACACGATTTGGAGAATATGCCTTGGGAGTTTTATGATAAATAGGCCTACATTAAGAATTTATTTACATCATGGCGTTACATCATAGCAATTGACCAGCTTGTTGTGACTTTTCACAACGTAGTATTTTTTCTTCTCTACATGAAATAAAGTTGTTTTTCAAAAGGGTCCATCGTCCTGGCTTTGTCAGTTCAGTTCACAGAAGGGGACCAATTCAATTAGCATTATTCTGAGCTTCAAACTATCAAAAGCACAGATAGGAATTCTATTGGCGGGTCTGAACAGATTTCATGAACCCCGATTCCATGGTATTTTCGTGGTCACCAAGAAAAAATCCTTTGAGTTTTCAATCCTGATACTTTATCATCACCCATTGCATATTGTCCCGTTTCAATAGAAGCGTGGCATGTAAAGGTGACCCACATTACCAAATACGAACAAACACTGCGCTTTAAACTTGCACATTGTGTTCTATTTCTGAAGCTTAGTTCTACTCTCAACACGCAAACTTCATGCAGTTGAGTTTTTCCTAATTGATTTCTAGAATTTGTAAAGTACTATTTGTAGTGATTCTGACAAGACACATGGCTGCAAAACGTGCGTCAAACCTGAATTATTGTGTTATAAGATTGCACATGTTCCACATTTGAGAACCTCGCTCTATTCTTCGCACTCTTACACGCGATGTTTCTGTAGTGCGGGGGTCGTGACTTGTTTCGTTTTTCTCATGCAAAATTCATAATTCTTGAGCCAAGATGATATTCCTGTGGTATCTCCATACGTATACATTACTAGCTATTCTTATCAACAGCGTCTTCACAACAGATAAATAGGCTGAGCTCCTTTGTTGCGGTTTTGCAAAACTTTCACTATTGATTGTTTCTCGAATTCGACAGATTAGATGATCCTCTTGATGAAATAGTGCTCCTTTTTGTACACAAATTTAGCGTCGTTATGTCACGTTATAATACGGCGTTATGACGTCATTTGATTCGAGAGACACGTTGCCAAGACGTCGGTTGCTTTATTTTATTAGACAAATATTGGAACAAAAAGTATAAATTGGGGTTGGAAGTGATCAATACATAAAGAATTTAGCTTTGGCGTATTGACGCACCTATATCTGTGTATTCGAGGGAATAGCGAGTGCGAAAGACTACCGACCAGGGGAATGAAAATCCATTATCTCTCTGCAGAATACCGGCATTGTCCATTTCACGCACGAATGAGCCCCATTGCATTAGGGCCCATTTACACCAAGCGTCAGCGTCAACACGTCAGCGTCAAAGCTGCGATGATGCTTGTGACATAAAATCAATTGAAATAAATGGAAACAAATAGAGTTGTTCCAGAATGGGGCTGCAACCCATTTAGGAGTGACTCCATTGATTTGAATGAGAGCTGTGTCACAGGCATCATTGCAGCATTGACTGCATTGACTCTACATTGATGCTGACGCTCGGTATAAACTGACCCTGTCCTCAGGACAGAATAATACGATTCCTTTCATTTCTTCAGACGTATATCCATTGGTCTGACTTTGCTCACAATAAACGAAATATTTGAGTTTTTTTATTTTGGTTTTGAAATTAGGTGAATTCATCTAATTAGTTGAAATAGACAAATGCTCCATGGACAGTGGAATCTACTATCTATTTTTGCACTATCCATGTATTGTGCAAAATAAGTATCCATGAATAGTGAAATGCTCCATGGATAATGCAAATGAACATTTACCTATCCATGGATAGTCAATTCCACTGTCCATGTGCTATTGGATGAATTAGTCTAATTTATCTAATTTAGCAAAATCCAAAACCAAAATCGAAAAAACAAGAGTTTAAAGTCCGAGCGAGAGATACAAAATCCAACCAATACTGTTCACGCTCCAGTCTGAATGGCACTGCCCTTCCAAGCAATGTCGCAAGCATTGTTGCCCTCTGTCATGCTCTCACTCAGTGTGAATGGACCCTTAGAAATAAAATTTACAATTCCTTTGATATTGATGGTCGTTTCTTTTTCTGTGTCCTTAATTGCGTGCGCTGTGCTATTTTAAGCATCAAAGACACTGGCGCTGTGCTAATATTTCTTTTAATTATTCAATAAGTTGGAGGTTTG
>JBCAUG010033976.1:0-10145 GCA_038406175.1 Haplosyllis leylae | reverse complement strand
TGGCTGAAATAGGGCAAAATGTGGGTTGCAACCGACCGATCCGATAGACTGCTTTAAACTCCGTTTAAATCAGCCAACAACTTCTACTTTTGACAAAAAAAATTCCGAAAACAATTAAGCTTGATCTTTACTGGGCTTTGGTCAATTGACTGGCATTATGGTTAGGAAATTCAAAAACAGACACATACCATCACATTGGTTTGCACTTGTTGCATTGGTCACATATGTAGTACGCCCAGGTTGGCAGCTGCTACAGATAGTTTGTCCTGTTGCTTCCTGATAGTACCCATACCCACAATCCACACAATCACCTTGAAGATTCTTCTGTCCAGCGGGGCATATTTCTGGAAAAGCCCACACATGCACACTTTATTTGATTAAGATTTAAATATCACTCATCCCAATTCAGTTAAGCTTACTGTTTCTTTGTAATTTGAGGAACTTTAAATGCCAAATATCTTTGCTGTTATCCTTTTCCCTCTCATATTTTTACCAGAACAACTTGACTGAAAGCAACTGAGAACTTTACATTTTTGGCTTTATTTAAATTAATAAGGTTGCATCTAAACTGTGGCTGCTGATATCAGACTTCGTTTACCTCTAATCTACAACCCAAATCAAACCGGTTTCTAGCTTAATAAAATAACAACTTGGTTGCAAGGCATGTGAACTATTTTGTCTCAAAAATTGTTTATTGTAATGACTGTCGATTTCAACTAGCGACATACCATAGCAATAACTTTCTGATTTAGCGCCCTCTTGCTCTGTTGTAAATCCGACTTGACATTGTTTGCATTGATCTTGAGCCGTGGTATTTTGAAAAGAGCCCTTTGAACAAGGTGTGCACACTCCAGTTTCAGTATCGTAGTAGGTGCCCGTTGTACATTCCACTATGAAATACAATGACAAGTAAATGAAAAAGAAGACATTTGGTTCAAGATTTATTTTTAAATACTCTTTGAGATAATTTTAATGCTACTGAAACAAGAACTTGCCACAGTAGGTCCCTTGAATCTACTGAGATCATTTAAATGCTACTGAAACAAGAACTTACCACAGTAGGTCCCTTGAATTTGGCAACCGCTGTCGCGACAAACAACTACTTCATTGTACACAAAACTTCTCTCGATATAACTCAGCGAGGTCCAAACGTCCGTCTGAAATTTAGTTTGGTTAATTGAAATTTATTCCCTCATATACAGATATTCACCTGGAAAGTTAACCAAAAGAATACATGATTTACCACGTCAAATTTTTCGTCTTGAAGAACTGCTTGCTTAATTGCCCGTTCTGTAGGTGCTCCTACAATTTCGTTTCTGCGGAGAGTAAAAAACTTTACATTTTTAGTCTCCTTAACACTACACATACTTTACAGTCTAATTTCTTTTTAACGTATGGTTGATTATTGGTGTCTCGCTTATACTTACGGGGCTTTGGCGACAAGAAAAGAGACATAAATTTCTGCCTCAGCTCCTGAGGCAGGATTAGCATCTTGGGTAACTGTGATCTCTACATCACCACAGTCGCCCTTTGTACACAAGTTGTTTTCAATAAAAGCTTCATCCCATTTTCCTCTCAACATTTCCTTCAGCTGATCTAATGACGCATCAGTATTGTCACTGTTGGAACTGTAAGTCCAGTTAAATTTGACATCCAACAAAGATACACACTTTTCTGCAAACAAAGAAAACAGAAATATTTCACAGTCAGAACGGTCCACAATTTATTATAACTATCCACTAAGTGAGCCTCCCACTTCGTTGGGGTCTCATTTCTGTTTTTGACACTTTAAGCAACAGTTGTTAATGACATAACGTCAATGTCACATCCAACAGCCAATCAAAGTTAAGTGTGACCTACAAACGGAAAAACGCACAGAGCTTTCGGTGTATTATCAAATTAGAGCAAATGCAATGATAATCCTTACTTCCGCATTCTGATATTTGGAAGCTCTGGGTAGGTTTACTTGGATCGTAGACTCCTGACGGTCCACAATTAATTCTATTTGGTACAGACTCCAAGAAAACATATTCTCCATCACCAGCGTTTTTGCATTCAGGAATACACGATTTGTAGGAACCATTTTTGTAGTCAGTGCACTGGAACTGGACGGTACTTGTATTTGCCAGGTTGAGGCATTTGTCATCTACCATATGATACAGATATTAATGCTTCACAAACGTCAAAAGTTTAACATGGTTAAAATAATGCGGTGAAAAATAAAGTAAACGTATACTGACAGCTCACATAGAAGTCGAACAAACACTGAGCAAAATTATTTTCCTGATTTGTAATTCTATAGAATACTTGATACGCTCCTCCATTATATAATCCTATTAGGGTAGTAGAAAAATAGATTAAAGATGTTTTTTGTTTTAATATTCTTCTGTAAAAAGTTATGTTTTTGTGCACCACTGATGCGCTATAAGGATTACCAGGACTATAGTTGTTGATTATCTCTTCACTTCCTTGAGAATTAAACCATGTCGGTGGATTCCAATCAACGTTTGCTTCAGCAATTTCCTGCAACTTGCCAGCATAAGCATATTCAGGGCATTCGTTAACTGTAGGTGACTGTTGTTTTCCTAATAAAATGCAAAAAAATGGCAGGAAGTCAACATCGGAAGGAAATTTTCTCCGCAATAACACATGAATGTAAAGCAAAATAAATTGCAAAGTACACCTTTCAGGTAATTAAAATGGTATAAAAGAAACCCAATTGTTTCAAAGAACTTGGTAAATTGGTGGAGACAGGACTATGTACATGAAAGTTTATGTGGAACCTACCTGTACTGGGGCAGTCCACAATACAATATTCAGAATTGTAGACGTACAGAACGTTATTTCTTTCATAGTTATCCCAAGGTATTATTGGATGTATTTCTATCGAATCCTTGTTTCGAACTAAAGTCCTCAAAGTTTCATCAAACACAAAGTCGTACAATTCAACGCGGCTGACGCTTCCTTCAAATGTTGTGCCCAACTGAATTATGACACTGAAATCCGACAAGAAAAAAACAAACGCTACTAAATACGTCCAGAAGAGTTAAGCGGCAGCACTAGTGAATATTAACAGACGAAATAAAAACAACTTACAATTCTGGAAGAATGAAACCATCTTGGTAACTCAATGCTACCGGAGGAATGGTGTCCACGTAAAGCCGCACCATTCGGTCATCACTGTTGTGGGATAACATTACAGCATGCCAATGTCCATCATTTAGTGGGGTAAAAGATTCACAGGCTGATTCAATATCGACACCAAAGTCGAGGCAGAATTTCTCGTCAGTAATCGTTGCGACTTTGTTTGCACAGATGTTGGTTGTTTCCATCCTGTGCAAAAACACAACTATAGAAAATAGTCCACACAATGAAAAACTATGAAGTCAGAGTGGAGTTAAATAGTCTCTCAAACGAATTTTTTGTAAAATTATTGAAAATGTCAGCTGAGAATTAAAAACAAATTTGTCACACCTAAACTTAAATTTGCAATGACCATTCAGGTCTATTTTGATTTGGCTCAAAAGATTTGTTTATGTTCATGGGGTAAAATTCGGGCTCCGTCATTATACTTTATCATGAAACTAGCACTAACTCTATTTTGAAAGAGTGGCTAAAATGCTACTGTATTTAGGTTGAATTATCGTTAACTTACTCAGCGGCGCACATACTGAAAATGGTTCCTGCGCCATTGACCTCCGAGAAGCGAACGTAAAGAATCAAAGTAAAATCTGTCACATTGCCCACTACCGGAAAAATAAGGCTCGAAGTTCCCTTTCCGTTAAATTTCAGATCGTAATTGTAGTCAGCAGCTGCGAAACATTTTAGAACAGTTATTGTAAAATTTAAAAGGTAGCGACGCTGGACAAGCAACATTATTTACCCAATTCAGGTTCTGACATGTATTGATGAATTGATCAAATGTATACTTTCTTACCTTTGTCGCACTCTCTACCCGTAATACCGTAAGGACATCGGCAATACGCAACATTGACACCATCAACGCATTTCTCACATTGGAGATTTAATTTACTGCAGTCATCAATATTTGTCTCACAGCGATCTCCAGAGAATCCTAAGAAAGAAGTGAAGTGTGTCCTTTGAGTTCAACTATTACAATTCTCACTTTTCGAGGATAAAATATCTCCATGTTATATATCACCTGAGGTAGATTCTTTGCTATGATACGTGCGAAAATGATATTCACGCCGATATGCACAATGATATTCGCAGCGGCAACTGATACTTGCATCAGAATTATGAGTTGTTATTGAATATGCCTCTTCTTGAGTCCTTCCTTTTGATGATTTATGTCACATATAGTCTTTCATTTGTATAATTTAACTGTTTTATTTTACCTGAGGCACATTCACATGTGAAAGAATTTGTTTGTGTGATACAAGTACCACCATTGAGACAAGCGGCTTCTTCATCCGCACAGAAATCCTGTTCACACTGACAGCTTCCCCCACTCTGGCCTGAAAGTTATGTCATTTAAAAGAAATATTTTTCGTGATGAAACAACTACAAATATTGCCTTTGAGAACATGGATCGTACACAAGCTTATGCTATTTGATAATACGTGAATGTTGCAGTATTCGCGCTACCTGTTTCACATTCGCATTGAGCTTCGCCATCAACACTTCTACACTTCCCGTTGTTCAGACAAAGAACATTTTGAAAATCTTGACAGGCGTCGATGGTATTTTCACAGTGTTCCCCATATTTCACATACGTTTCACATCTAGCCCGGACATGGATAAAGAATGGGTAATCAAAACAATTATTATAACAGTGTCAAAAGTTTCCAAACAGCTTTCTTCAATCTTTTGTCAATGAAAATTCGTCTCTTTACAGGCGATTTTTAAACCTTTTTGAACAACCATCCCATGAATAAGTCTCTAAATTTGAAGTTAGATGCTCACATGCAAACAGACTGGTTGAAGAGATCGTAACATTTTCCATCACCGCACGTTGCCTTTGTACAGGTAGGATCGCGTTCTGGTGTATCACACTGATCTCCCGTCCAACCAGGTTGACATGCACAACTGAACACATCTTTTGAATATTCACATATTCCATGATGACAAGGACTTGAATCACACACATTCATGATATGCTGAACATAAAAATATCATATTAAACCATTTAATACCAACGTATGTCAATTTTGATGCAATGTGGCAAGTTCTTACTCTACATATTGCAGCATTTTTAGGTCATAAACCATTTTTGCATGTTGTCGATTCCTTACGTCAAAATACTTTGACGTAAATTCCAAATTATTTTCGAAACAAGTATGTATGTACCTCACAATGTCTTCCAGTGAATCCAGCTTTGCATACACAGTTATAGTCATTGAGCAATTCCGATGAATCATCAACACTCCGGCAGATTTCCGTATTGTCTTCTTCACACGGATTTTGTGTGATGCACAAATTTTCAGCCAAGTCGCACTTATCACCTGCAAAATGTCAACTCATTATGCAGGTTGTTTTGAAATAACAAGTTCTTTTTGTGTGTGACATAAAACGTCAAATATAAACTGCCATTGTAAAAATAGCCATTTTAAACATCAATTTCTGTTAAACTGTAAACAAAATAGATAAGAAAAAATATTTTTGAATTTTCAAATACACATACCAGTGAATCCTGGGTCACAGACGCATTTGGGTTGATTGTCCAAAACAACACAAATTGAATTGTTCGTGTTGCAGAACTTTTCGCAAGGATCAAATATGTCCTGACATAGTGCTCCTCTAAAGATTCCGGTGATGCACTCACACTCGAAGCCTAAAAGTAGCAGGTGTACATTTGATAATGCAGTCAAAAATAGTTAAGGTGATTTTGAATCTGCGTAATTGTGCATCCATTCGACACTTTCAGTTTTTTTCCCAAATACCATACCTTCATTGTTGTTTTTCGACAGGCAGGTACCATTGTTAAAACATGGATCCTTTTCACAGATGTCAACTGCTTCACACCTTTGATCGGTTTCTGTAAATAAAAATAGTGTCTATGGTGCACAGTTAACCGAGGACAGTCTGCGCGCTTATCATTTCAGTTCGTTAGAAGCATCACTATCATTGAATGAAACTTTTTTTACTCTGAAATCTTCTAATAGCTCCCCGGGGGAATATTTTCATTAGATTGTGAACAATCAATTTTTAATTAATTGATAATTTGTTTGTCTGTCTGGATATTTTATTCAGAAATCTCAAATCAGCACAAATAGAATGTTTTCTAATTGTTCCAAAACAATAAATCACAACAAAAATTATTCTCACCATTAAATAGAAAGCCCGGATCGCATATGCACTTGAACCGATAATTTATTAGGTCTTCGTAGCAACTATCAGCACCGCCACAAGCATCTATTGCGTCTTGTGTGTCGCACAAACTGTCACGACGGCTTTCACATCTCATTCCAGTGAATCCTTCCGCACAATCACACCTGAATCCTTCTGGTTCAATTTGGCGGTCAATATTACAAGTTCCATTGTGCAGACAAGGATCAGATTCACAAAACTCTGCAAATATTCAACATTCCAATGTACACCACGTTAAAAAACACGGAAAACTTTTAATCATTTTTACCACGGACTTTGAAATTGCGTTAACATTTTATTGATCCAGTGAAAGACAATCACTAGCAGGGAGACATGAAGTATGGAAAAATTTTCATTTCAATTTTTACATGGAAATGAAGAAATTTACTTATTTCCGTGCCGCAATCTTCCCCCTCATAACCGAAGTCGCAAACACATGTTCGACGAATATCAGACACGTTAATGCATTTTCCATAATCACAACTGTACAGACTGCACACATCTTCCAAATTCTCACAACTAAAAAAAATTTGTTTGAAGTTTGAATTTTGAACAAAGCTATCGTTTTTAGATCTGTCTTTTCCTGTCCAAGGTGAAAATTAGTTTTGAATTTATACGCTTGTTTAACTTACTATGTCCCACTGTAAGGTGAATCTGTTCTACACAAGCATTCGAAATCATCATTCCGCTTGGCGTGACAAGAGGCATTATTCTTACATTGTGGAGCTCCAACTATACAAGGATCGGTTATCAAGTTCTCACAATGGTCACCATCATATTCTAAAAGTTCAGAAATAATCTATTTTTTTCATTTGGAATGGATTTTAAATCAATTAGAATATTTCTAACTTGGAGAAAATACTCTTTGGTACATTGGTGAAATTGACTACTGCTCTAAAAATCACAAAGAGGACAGAGCAATGTTGAACTCACCATCTGTGCAGTTACAAATGTATGTGTTATTAGGATGTTCGATGCATTGTCCATCGTTATAACACGGATTAGAAGAGCACGGATCGGGTTCAATTTCGCAGTTAAGACCAGTAAAACCTAAAAACGAAAGGATCACAATTTTTTATTGTACGGTACCAACGTCGATCTCCTGCCAAACATTAGAAAAAAAGGCGTCGTGAAGTAGATCTTCACAGATTGCTAGCTCATACAAGACACACTGATATAGCAGAGTGACATAACGTCATGTCATTAACAAACTATTTTCTTGATTAGCCACCTAATTACCATAAAAACTGCCAGAATGTTCTCACGAATCCCCTAGGCCTCCCTGTGACACTCCCTGAATCAATCATTAAGTTGACTGAACGAAAAAGTAACTAAGTTACCTGTATAACACACGCACAATCCTATGTTGTCCACTATGTTGCAATTACCATTTCCGCTACAATCGCCACTGCATAACACAATCACTACAACCAAATTACAGAAGGTAAATAAGTAATCTATATGGAGATTTCAAAAATTAACTAAACACTATCTCAATGGAAAACTCACCATTACTCATGCATTCGTCCTCTGTGGCAGCACCTGGGCTGCTGGTTGATTGACTGGAGTCAGGGCAACGTTCACAAGTTTTTGCATTGGTTGCGTTCTGATAAAAGCCCAGAGGGCAGGGTTCACATGGCTCGTACCCAGTTGTAGAATAAGAACCAGTTGAACACGGATCTGAAAGGGCAAATTGCAATAATAAACATTGGTAAAACGAATCAGTAAACGAAGGAATTCGCGTCTACTAACGCCTGTTATTACCAATTCTGATAAACTCCCCGATAAAAATGGGTTCTATGGTAGTATGCAGAAACTGTCACAATTGTCCCAAACCCAATCGGTCAGTGTGAACAGGCAGTGACAGCTCGACAACATGGGTCTCTCTTAATTGATAGATTGTACGGGTGCTTCTAAAATTAGATTGCATGGGTACCCCCAAAAGAGGTAGAGAACATGGGTGCCTCTGAAACGCGTCATGTGAAAAATGACTGTAAACGTCTATCTAAAATTAAGAATATGAACTTGTTTTGGTTTGATGTTTCCATCGAATTGTTTATAAATGTGTATTATTCTAATCTCCCCTACTTTTCTCTTTTACTTGACTTGGTAATGAAACCATGTAGAATATATCTCGCCTAATGATGCATTCACATGTCCGAAAACGAGACCGACCGAGACAGAAACATATAAGAAGTAAACAGAAGTCAATGGGAATCAGTGTTATCATCTGCCTCTGTGCAGTATCACCTCCACACAATACTATGCAAACCTCTTTCATCTGTCTCGGCGTCGGGCAGTGTAAACAGACCATAAAGCAGACTGACTTCAGCTTCGGTAAAGTCATATCAATGCTTCATTTCGTTATTACTTGTGGTGAGTCTTACCTTTGCACGTGTTAATATCTTTTGCACCAACTTCAAAATTTTTCGTGCCGGCTGGGCACAGCAGTGCTGCATCGGAACTGTTCCAGTAGGATCCAACCGCCACAGCCGTGCAAGGACTGATGCCATTAGAGCTAATGAATCCAGGCGGACATCGTGCTGTGAAACAAACAAAACTTAATGCACGACTTACTGAAATCTATCATGTGATTATTATCAACAATTTGATATCAGTTGTTACGAAGTATGCCCGGGTATTGAAACGATGCAAGGTGGAAAGCTTTCGTCTACCTGTGGTCAACATACCTACACACTGTATTTCATTCTGGGAACCCTCATATCGGGTTGATGTTCCTTCAGGACAAGAATCACATCCTGTCTGTCCCGATTGAGACTGGTATTGACCGACTGGACATTTAACACAATCGTTAGTTGTCTGATTTAAGTATGTTCCTAGTGGACAGAAATCTGCAATATTGAATGCCACTGTAAAATATTCCAAGTACTAGCGAGTCCATGTGGCATCAAAGACACAATCACCCAGTGGTTGAAATTCTTATTCTGATTTTATTTTGTGGGATTTTTCAGAAAAAAATAGTCGGAGGTGCTCAGTGCTTCCCCGACTTCCCTCCCATAATCTGGTTTTGTAAAACTTCTTTAGACACTTACAACATTGGTTTGTTCGTCTTTTAACTACTTCCAATTCATCGTTACATCCGTAATTATCCTCTCCTGTTTTCCACACTGGTATAGTGTAATCGTGACTATCTTCAGTGTCAGCGAAGTCAGCAGAGATCTGTGGGCATGCAGGGTCGCTGCTAGTTAGAAGAGGCGCAGGGCCACCTTGCAAGAAAAGCGCTTCCATCACTATTAGACAGACGTCATCCTGGGGAGAGCTACTCTTTGTAATCATCCGCAAAACATAGGTAAAACGGATCTGTGAGGTCTACAATAACAGAATAAACATTTACAGACTGTGGTTTGAGAAGGAATCAACGTTTTAATGACGAAGACCCTCTTTTCATTATGCAATTGTAATATTTAACAAGACAGTCCTTGTCGGAGTCTACCACCGACCAAGGTGAAGGTCACACCGGTGACCTTGTATATATAGTATGCCCTGACCAAGAGTGGGCACTTCAGTAAACCTACCCGAGCTATGTACAACTTGTTGCCCTGCTAATAAACTGACATCCACGCTATAAGAGTACCGTGTCTTGTCTTTATGACCCCACGACAGGTTTTATGGATAGTTCTTTTGCATATGTGTGGCACGGGAATCCATTCACAGTATTTGCGTTTCAAAAAAACCCCAAAAAACACAAGAACCTTTAACGTTATGAACGAGGCATTTAAACTTACCTATTTTGTAACACAACTCTTATCAGTAATTCCAAAAAGAAAACCGACGCATCTTCTTCAGCTTGTGAT
>JBCAUG010033965.1:0-10145 GCA_038406175.1 Haplosyllis leylae | reverse complement strand
CCACAAGCAGACCCTAGAACAGAACCTATAATGTCATGGATTGACCTGACAGACTTTGATGTAGACTTTTCCTCAACCAACTTGGAATTATTGGAATCAACCACAGAAGATCTACTTGAATCTACCAACAAGAAGTCAACCAATAACCAATCGGAAACAGCCTTTACAGATGAAATTGCACAACTATTTGACATTCCTCCTGAAGAAATCCCCAGAAGTGAAAAAAGTTTGGAATTACAGCTAGATCTACCTGAACTGAATCTACAAGATGCAGAAAACACAGCACAAGAATCCTTTAGCTTTTTGGACTATCTTACAGACCAAAATGTGATTTAATTGATAAAACAGCAAAATTCACAATTTACAGGAAAAGAAGAAATTTGGCAAATAATTTTTAACTCAATCAATGGTATTCCAAATTAAAAGAAACATGTACAACTTGAACTCAAAGAACTCCAACTCTACCTAATTTACATATTTTACAGTAATTTCAGTACCTTTAATTCATTTGCATATTTTACTGTGTAGCCTCATTGGGTTACTTCAATCTGATTTACATACATTCAAAATTCCAATTTCCATAGTTCTAGGCCTTCATTTGCATAGTTTACACTTTATAAGGACCAACTAAACAGAATTCTGTACAGTCCTGATGAAGCTACACAATGCGAAACTAGTTGACTATTAACAAATAAACCAATCTGAGCAATATCTAAGTTGTTAGTGTTGTCATCAAAGAAAGATTTGATGACAAAATGTTAAGATAAATATGATGTATTTCCATATTTGGTAGAAATAGTGTTTACCCTATTTTAATGAAATATTTAGTGAAAAATAGAGTTAATTATTATTACATATGTTGACATACCAGTGAAAGTTGGATATTATAACAAAATATATCAGTTTAGACTGATTATATTCAGTAGAAAAAGTATAGGCTGCAAATTCAAAATGGCGGTGGTGAATGCTGTCTCTATCTCACTGAAGTTGTTTGCAGAAGGTCTATTTATGCACTGGCTGTTGGTGTGTTGAATTGTGGGTATTGGTTTTAAGGGGAAGCTATGTGTTTTCTTCTTGGCCTAGATCATATAATAGATAGTCATCATATGTAGGTCACAGTATGTTTGAGTTATGTTGATAATTAAAATTTAGGTATTTATAAAAACGAAATTTAGAATGATAATAAAAATTACTTACTATGTAGTCTCAAAAATGTTGAAGCAAGTGAAGGAGTTTTTGGAAATTAGTTATTTCTCCAGAATCAGTTGGCTTTAAAGAAAGTGCTGCTTTGAAATGATGATGTTTTTCTCCCCATTTTGCTATCCAGATTACAATTAGACAGTCCCTTTTTCTTTTAAAAGATTCAATAGTAATTTCTGATGATTCTTTATTCCAGTTTTCTATAGTCTTATCAATTATTAGCTTTACTGTGTTTTGACGTTGAAAAGTTGAATCTATTTTACATGTCATTTCGATGATAATATGTAGAAGTGTTTATAAGTAATAAAAATTTGTATCATGAGATAATGATGCATTAAATGATGCATTCATTGGAAGTTATTAACAGGATATAGGTCATAAGTGTGCCAGTTTTTATAAGCAATAGCTGAAATGTATACAATATCATGGTAACGGGAGCCAACTATGTTTGCGCTATGATAAAAAAAGTTGCAGTTCCAGTGGCACACGACAAGAGTTAAATGGATGGTGCTACCAGACTACCATATCAGATGGCATCTGGTGGATTTGGGAAAAAAGTATGAAACAATTATTGTCGTGCATGGCACATGATCGGTTAACCAGACATAGTTTCCTGTACAGACTTTGAAAACCATTTTCGGATGGAATAAACTTGGGAAAAATAAATAAAATAAATAAATAAGTTGAACAAAATAAAGCAGCATCCACACAGATACGCTTGGAAAAGAAGTATTTAAATAATATTTAATTTACTCATTTAAAGTTGACATTGGACAATGCAATGTTTTTACAGATCTGCCCTGAGTTTCTATGCAAAATGATTTCTATGTTGTGTACGATAAGTCTGTTTCTTTTTTTAAGGTGCTCGTAAATATAATAAAAAAGTCACAAGAAGTCACGTAATTAGCTACTGCAGTTAAATATTCATTTATTTAAATTGTACATTGCACAGTATAGATGTCAGAAATATTGAAAAATATTTAACATATAATGCTTAAATTGTGTTAATTTAATTACTTTTACAATGTAGATGTTTAAGTTGAATAAATAGACTCTATCTTTACTGAAACAAATTAACTTTAGATCTACTTTATAATTGTTACCCATATTTATATTACAGGTGCATTTCCAGTAGGTTATAACTTTGGTTTGAATTGAATCATATTTCTTATTGTGCCAACAATGAAGACAGTTGGATTAAAAATTGAGTTTATTGGCAATGTTTACTGTTTACTGTTTACTGTTTACTGTTGTCCATATCACCAAATTTACAGGGTAAACTGGAAGAAACATTGCTGTAATAAAAATACAACCAGCAGGACACCAACATAAAATATTTGATAATGTAATAGTAAAAAGCTGAATTATTACAGTTTTCATTTCATTATTTTCAGGTTTAGACTTTTGAATATTTTTTTGAGATCTCTTTATTTCAGCAACAAGCAGAATGTGCATAATCATGATCACAATAGTAGTTACTAATTGTGTGAGAACAGTAAACCAGGTAATTAACTTTATTGACAATTGAGAACCAGTTGGATCTAGAAATGGTAAGCACAGACTTGTCATTGAGGTGGTTTCAATAAATTTGAAAATTAGAGCAGTACATAAACTGAGAACGATTGAAAACAAAACAAGAATAGTCAATAACTTAGTAATGAACATTGTGTCCTTGAATTTTGTAGAAATTGGAGAAATTGTTACCATAAGTCTTGTAAGAGACATAAATAACAGAAATAACTGGCTTAACACAGTAAAACAAAGTATAACTGTGAAAGCTATTAAACAAGGGAAACTAGATCTCCATAAATCTTCTTTCACATTGAATGAACCTCCAAATGATAAATCAGTAACCCAAATGAAACTGAGATATGCTCCACAAAGTGAATCATTTGCATTTACAGAAATTGCAATTATTGAAAAACATTTACTAGTCTGGTTGCTTCTTACTTGTGATATAATTGACAAGAAATTTAGAATGATTATTAACAGAGAAATTGTTATATAAAATATTTTCATACTTTTTGAAGGAAGGATGTCAGAGCAAGAAATGTACCAAGGTTTGAATGCTGAGCAAATTGTACCAGATGGAGCTATGCAGCAAATATGATAGTCTTCAGTAATTATCAAATTTAGTTTTGAGCCATAAAATGATTCTGGATCTATATCTGTGAAACTAACATTGATAATTGATAATAATATCAAACTACATGTATTTAAGACTTGGTACTGTAATTGAATGATTGGATTATTTGTTACATTAAGAAATTTTAAATTTGATACATGATAAAATGAGTTCTTTTCCATTGAGAAGATGTTGTTGTCATTGATTGCCAAAAATTTCAGAAAGCCTACAGTTGAAAAACATCTGTTCCTAATAGTTTTTAATAAGTTGAATGAGAGATCTATAATTATGAATTTCCAGTCACTCACTTTGTTAAAACTATTGCAAACATCCATGATTTGATTTTCTGGTAATTTCAAAACTATGGCAAATCTAAATATTGTGATCAATGTGTCTAAGTTATTCAGTTCTAAGTCTGTAATATGTATTGACATATAATAAAAAGGATATATTTCTTTAGTGCTTTCAATTGATAGTGCACTGCAAGTTATTGCATACAGTAGACACATACATACTGAAGGACATTGAACATCTTTTAATTCACACAATAATTCATCATCACCATATGGGCAATCACTGTGTCCATCACATGTGTTTCCCAAATGTAGACATGTCTTTGTTGTATTCCTACAATGATACATATTCACACAAAGTAAATTTTTAATACATCCCACTTCATCCTCCCCCTTTGGACAGTCCCATTTTCCATCACATACATATGACCATCCTATGCAGTAATTATCCAAACATTTTAATATGATATCACATGAAAATGTCTCACAGTACTAGAGATGTCTGCCATTTTCACATGGTATTAAAATATTATGATCATGTAGTTGATAAATACATGTATTTGTTAGATTATAACACTTATGGTAACCTTCCCAGCATGGTAACATATCTGGATCTAAACATTTAAAGAATTTTAGAAAGGTTAGTGCAGAATATAGTTGATGAAAGTTGTATCTTTGGTGCTTTATAAAAGGTACTGATTCATGTGATGATATAAACTTACTGGTTTTCTTTATTATATACTTTGGCACATTATGATTAGAACTGAACAACTTGTAGATTTTGTTTGGGTTTTCATATTTAAGACACTGATCATTTTTGATCATGTAGTGTGTAGCAGAACAAATGAAGTGTTTGAACTTCTTCACAGTTTTGCACATTTTTGTCTCTGTTATCTCATTACACACACAGTGTTCTTCATCGGACCTGTCATTTAGACAATCTATAATTCCATCACAAATATATTTGTTGAGGATGTTTCCTCCAGCTGAACATTTGAAGGTATGAGTTCCAATAAGAATGACAGATTTCATAGATGGGCAAATTATATATCCCTCATCTGGAAGATACACAATACTTTTGGCAAAACTTACTTTATCCAGATACCTCATAAATTTCAAAGCAACCACTCTTTTATTTTTTTTCATGAACACTGAAAAAGATCTGTGTTCTAAGGCTATGGCTTCAAAAATATGTTTCAAGATCATAATATCCATTCTGAAGTCTTCCCCTGGACATCCTACATGACTTATTCCAAAAGTCCAGAGGAACTCAAAACAAAAACCATCAACTGAAAATTTATTTGATCCACAAAAATATTTGTTATTAGCATTTGTTTTTCTGATACCATGATCAGATATGTTATCTTTAACACAAATTAGATGCAAACTGGCTGTAGTATTACATGGACGACTAGTCCAGTATGGTTCTGCTAGGTTTATCAGTGTCATTACAAAACAAAGGGAAAAGTTGATTTTCACACCTGTCGATAGGGCTTCAATTACTACAGGTTGAGAACAGTTGAGATTCCAAAATAACACTCGACAAAAATATTTATCATCTGTCTTGTGATGTTGAAAAGCAAGTGGACTTCCACTGACCCATCTCCAAATTTTCTGAAATAAAAGAAGCCAAACCTTCACACACATAATAATTTTCAAAAATATTCTAAAGTTTGTATTCTATATTTAAAATAGATTGTGAATCTGCATACACCTCAAACTTACACATCAGACATTGTTACATTGCAAAATTATGTTTCACTTACTTCTTTTCTGTTCACTTTCAGACCAATGTAGATACCATCAATTGTGGGAATTTGAGGAGAGAGCTTCAAAATAGATAGGAACTCAAAGAGACTACTTCTGCTTTCAAACCATGGTAGATATCCATCAACATGATTTTTACATATATCAGCAGCCTCTGCCCATGTTCCTTTTATCTTACCCATGTGTATACCTTGATAATATGCTATCAAATATTATTCCCTTTTATCCTTATTTTTGGTATTAATTTTATGGTATGTGACCTTCTGGGCAGTATGTTTCTTTGAATAGTATGAGGGTACAGGCCAATCAATGAAATGCTTATATCCATTGTAGTTATCATGTATCCACACCACAGTGAGTATGTTTTCTTTTGGAAGGACTTTGTTGGACTTTATTCGAAAAGAATAAATATCATTCAGAGCTATTGAGAAATACTTTTTATATTTGAGCCTATGTAATGGAAATGTCAGTTCCCATTCAAATGCTGTGCATGTAAAATATAACACAAATTGTAAAAGATTTACAACACTAGATAGCAGGAAAATATTAAATGATATAAGATAAGTGTAAACTTATGCTTCATAATGTTGGCAAGCATGTGCCCTTGTGCTTTTGATATTTGCAATTCTGGTTAACTACTGATGTTATACAAAGTATAACATATATTTTTGAATCAGATATTATACAAAGTAACAGGAACACCCAAAGTAGTTAAAATACACACTTACAACTTTTCCAGGCTGATGAAAGTCCATAATGAAACAGGTGAAAATAAGGTATTCACATTACTAAAGATACATTTAAATCAAATGTTTTAGTATTCCATTTCAGAAAAATAAGACTGAATCCTCTTTGAAATGAAGAAGGTAACTGGGCATTTACTAGGATTGTGTGTCTATTCAATTCATAGTCCAAAGCAAATTTTTCAATATTTAGGTGTTTACTTAACTTTCTTTGAGCTGAATTGATTACCAGTTCAATCTGGCTGTTGGCTGAAAACTTTAAAAAAGTTAATTCTAAAGAACTATCATTTATATTAGAGTTCCACTTATATTGAGCATCCAACATTGGTATTGTTGGTTCACTTCTATTTTGATGAAAATTCTTTTCATTGAATTGAACATACTGCTCTACAATGTCTATGGACTTTGCATTGCCTGTTACCTTTATTTGAATATCTACTGCATGTTTAGGAATAAGAGTGGTTCTGCAAAACTCAATAAAATAAGATGGTTGTCTATAATGACCTAGCCTTTGGTGAAACACATCATAGGTTATGTGAAACTCTGTTGGCAAACTTGAAAATTGTAAAATGCCACAATTTTTCATGCTTAACTCATGTGTCAGAGAATCATGAGCAAATACTGTGGTTATCTCTCTGTGGTGAAGATTGATACTAGAAAATCTTGTAACATTATGAAGATAAGAATAACATTCTTCCATTTCTTTTTTTGATCCTGGAAGGTGGAGTAAGTTTAATAAACAGAGATTAATAAGCACAGGCTTGCACTTTGTGAGTGATGCAACCAATGTGACCTTAATGTCACTGTATGGCTGAAACCAAAACATCACCAGCATCAGAGAAGAATTATAGGAATAAAGACTAAAGATCTGGTCATCAGAACCACTATTGCTTTCACAAATTGTTTGGCTTTCTTTGTACTCAGATGACACTGTTTCTCCCACAACAAATCCTGCATAAGCACAATTTGGATTAGAAGGGTTAGAACATTTCACAGAAATTATGGTAACATTCACTTGAATTGTTAAATCTGCATTGAATAACAAAACACATAAACCTTTCCTACATTTTGTACTTGGAAAATTAAATAATAAATTATCATTTTGATGAATATTTGTATTTTCCAATATGGCCAAGTGTTCTGATGTAAACAGAAAATGACCATTTTATGTCCTCATAATATGAGACATCAAAATAAGTATTAAACACTGAAAAGCTGAAGTTTTGACATGACCAAAGAAAGCTATAGTATCTGATAAAATGCCTGGACCATCAAACACTACATAAGTAAGTGTGTTTGAAACATTCATCTTTATGATTATTTTGTCAATTTTTTTAACAGCAATAAAGAATTCAAATATATTGTGATTCCTTTCAATATTGTACACTAATCTAGGTTTTATTTGTGTTGGTAGGTTAGCTGCTGATTTTGGAAATAAATGGATATCAATACCAGCTATTATATTTTCATCAAGAACCATATACATTGCTTGTACTTGGTAATTTGTTACAAAATTCTGATCAGTATCTTTAAGACAGATCGTCACCTCTGTGTCATTTGGATAAAAGCTAAAGGTTGAGTAATATCCTGTAAATTCCTCATATTTGTCATTTAATGGATTGTTAGAAAAACAAGAGGTAGAACCTTGAGATACTATTAAACTGTCTAACTGACCATCCAATACTCCACTGAAGAATTTAATATTAAAAAATGTCAGGTTTAACCTAAACTTTGAATATACCTTCCAATACAATGGAAAACAAAGCCTATTGGAATATTTCCCAAGATAAGAAAATTCACTGTTATTAAACAAAATCTGCCCAACAGGTAGTTTCTCCAATCCATTTATCTTTGTTGCCTGAAAAATGCATATACAATATATTTTAGGAATTGTTTTACTGGCAACTAATAGTGATTTTGGATTGTATGCCATTTGAAATAGTGCATTCCTAAAATTGACATTTCTGCAATCTGTCATATTTTTGAGAAATCTGTAGAAATAAATCCTGATGTATCCATACCAGATCTTTGCCATATTCTTTCTCCAATCTCCAATCATATCTTTGAAGTGATTTAGTATAATATCTGATTTACTACTGTTAGCTAACATAACAATTAGTACAACTAATACCATATGTTTAAGCATGTTTACATTTCAAATACAATAATTTTATTTTTATAAAAAAATTGTTTGATATAAGGCATGAGTTTTATTACCATTAACAGTCACTTATCACAGATTATTAACATAGATGTCTCATTCAAATAAAATGATTAATTCCAAATAAGTTTCCAAATTGTCTCAGTAATGAGTGTAATAAAATTTATCACAAGAAGGAATAAATATGTGTAGAATGACCACAGATGATCTCAAGGAGTGGAACCACATTTGCTGGCTTGTTGCACAGAGAACATTTTTTGTGGAAGTTTGCATGACTAAAAATAATCGTAAAGGTTCCAGAATAGATCAATTTTGATATGAAAGTGATAAAATATCTTCAGAATGTTTCATATGTGTATACAATTGTGCTAACCTTCATGTGTAGCATCTTGTTTTTTACAAACCTCATAATTAGACAATTGATGTTCATTTCATAACTGGAATCAAATAATTATTGATTGACCATTGTATATTTATCACTAGTGTTATTGTGGCTCAACAATCATAGGTGATATAAACATTTAAATATTGTATGTTAGATTTTTAATTTCTGCCAATTGTGTATTTTGTTCAAACAATTTTTACATCAAAATAGAGGCAATATAGATGGCAATTTTTACTTTTCATCTCAACACTGATATGTCATTTGACTGTAGTGTTATTTGTACTATCAACTACCAGATCTCTAACTGGACATGTTGTGCATTGGGTGAGAGAACCAACCCAACAGACATTGTAACTAAGTAATTTTTGCAAAATACAATAAAAACATTAGATTAATAAAGATCTACACATGGAAGATGTGTGCATAATGAAGACATACACATAGAATTTTTCACTTGCTCTTGGAAACAATACTTCTTCAAAACTATTCATGGATGAAAAGTTCTGATTATGGGTAAAATGAATGTGTAGAATTTACCCCTTTCCTCTGTTTCAAAGTGAACTGTGGCTTTTTCCCTGTCAGATCAATGCAGTTTGGCATCCTGCTCTAGAGAGGTTTCATGTAAACAGTGCACAATATTGAACAGATAATATGACATGAAATTGCACATCACAGGCAGCAGTGGCACTGAATAGCAGTCGTCTTTCAGTTCTGTTGAAAAAGAAGTTTCATTCATCCTGAAGAAAAGAACAATATGAGTAGTGGTAAAATATTGAATAAAGAAAGTTCCATTCATCTTTAAAAAGAGCAACATGAGAAGTAAAGGACAAATCACACTCCTTTACATTTTATCTCTCAATGAAGAAAGATAGTTTCTTTCATCATTTAAAAAGAGCAACATGAGAAGTAATAAAAACAAAGAGGATACATTACTCTCTTTTTAAAAGATTTCTCTGTGTGGAGAGAAAAGCCTGAAAATCTTAGAGGCAAAGTTAGAAGCGTCAAAGTCAACAGCAAATCTCTGAGACTGATCTCACAGTGTGATTTCTCCAAGAGTCCTGGTAATGGGTGGTTCTGACTCCTTTTTTGTTTTTCAGTTCTTCTTCAAGAAAAATTTATGTTATACCATTCGAGTTAATGTAATGGATGATTTGCAGAAAGTATGTACATTTCACACTTTCAGCTAATAGAATGATGGCAAAAACTTAGAGCTTATCTGTAATTTTTCCTAAGACTTGCTGTTTCTGCTTTGAAAAATGTATCTTCATTCACACCTTTGCAGATTTAGTGGGTAATGTATCTTCATTCACACCTTTGGAGATTTAGTGGGTAATGTATCTTCATTCACACCTTTGGAGATTTAGTGGGTAATGTATCTTCATTTACACCTTTGGAGATTTAGTGGGTAATGTATCTTCATTCACACCTTTGGAGATTTAGTGGGTAATGTATCTTCATTCACACCTTTGGA
>JBCAUG010033954.1:0-10146 GCA_038406175.1 Haplosyllis leylae | reverse complement strand
TTTTAAACTTCCAAAGAATAAATATAATATATAATTAAGTCACAACAGCTCTGCATAAAGCCCATGGGCTTCTTGTTATTAACTTGACGCCAAAGATATGAAAGTTTCTTGTTATTCATTTGCAGGCGGTTGAGTATTTCAGAGGCATTCATGACAGCAGACATTATTCTAACTACCTTGCAGAACATATCGGAAGGGCTAGTTGTATACCCTAAAGTGAGTACAAGTAGTATTATGTGAAGGTTTTAAAATCGGTTTTTAGAGTAAACTCATGCCATTATTAAATCTTTCCCATATTACAGGTTATTGAGAAGCATATTCGACAGGAACTGCCCTTCATGGCATCAGAAAACATCATCATGGCCATGGTCAAGTCCGGTGGAAACAGACAGGTAAGAGACGTCTCCTTTAATTTTAAATGACTTTAAAACTAGCTGTCTTGAAACAATTATGTAACCAATAAATTCTCTTGTTCTGTATCCAAATGGGAATCCCCACCCCTCTGGCCCCAATGCATCATGAAATAGGGATTCCCACCGGCCCAAAGGCTCATGAGAGTCACCCCCCCCCCCCCATGGTCCCAAAAATGCGTCATGGGATGGGGACGAGGTGCGGGCGCTTGTCCTTCGACCAAAGGCTTTCTTGTATTTCGCTAATTCCAAAACGTTCGTAATTCATCCAACCCAATAATTGTTACACTTGTTTAACTTGTGTGGGTTTTATTTTAAAAAGGAAGTTCACGAGCACATAAGGCGGTTGTCACAGGAGGCTGGTGCTGTAGTGAAGGAACAGGGTGGAGAGAACGATCTCGTAGAACGTATACGAGCGAGTTCCTTCTTTGCTCCCGTCCACAACCAACTTGAACATTTACTTGATCCGTCAACGTTCATAGGCAGAGCCCCACAACAGGTAAGATATACTTTCTAATGACTTAGGATTTCTCCTTGTATGCGCTACAACATTGAATGACAATCACGAAACAAGAGTCAGCAGTTTGCAACAAGCACCAACAGTGTCAATGTCGGAAGGAATTGGCTTCAGAAATGTAGAGCAGCTGTAAATCTATGTGAATTTGTATTTCGTTGCAAATGATTAATTTCAGTGTAGAAATGACTATTTGGTAATTACGTTTTCAAATTGAATTAAACTTCAGAAAGTAGAATATTATCTGGGAAATAAATCCTTTCCCTTTCCAGGTCAGCCGATTTCTGGAGGAAGAAATTAAACCGACCCTGAAGCCGTACGCTAATTGGTTGAATGAAATTGCAGAACTCGATTTATAGTTACTTCCTGTGAGGGAAAATATATTGACTGACTAGTATTTATACTCGTTCGCCACTTTTAAGACAAAACTAACACTTATTTACATCTCTTGCAAAAAACAAAACAAAAAAAGAACAATGCTTTTTGAAAAAAATTTGGAGGACACAAGTCCTTTTTGTGGGGCCACCGATACCCCTGTTTTGGACTTCTGGTGTTTCAAAGCCAGGGTGGATCCCTCATTTGCATGCTTCCTCTGGTGCGACACCTGCTTACTGTACAGAGGTCAGCATGACAGCCGAGCCTTTTCGATCCACATACTTACAGATCATGTGTCCACAAGAATTGGTAGGGGTTCAAACCCACGACCATCTATGCCGCACCACAGCGAGGTAAACCACTCGGCCACTCCGGCTCGGCATGCAAAAAAAAACAAAAACAAAACAATGTTAATTTGAAATAAAAAAAAAGTTTCTTGTCAACTTTTGTTGGAATTCTAATTGTTATACAGCTAAAGCTTTCTTTACTGGGGTAGTTCAGGTAGCTGTTGAACGGATTTTCCCTTTATAACCTTGCGCCATCTTAATTTAATTTATTAAATTGATGAAATCAATGGCTACGTGTACTGGTGTTTATGCAGGATCCACAGTTCTCTATGTGGGAAATACTGGGTTATAATTGTTTTAATGTTCAGTTGCACTTGTTCAGTCATCTAACAGCGATGTTAGCCTCACATATTCCAGTTTACTGTCATACATAACGTCTGATATTTGAAATAAACAAGCAGGTACAGATTTTATTGTCTTTTTAATAAAAGATCATTCCCGGGCATAAGTAAATACTGCTTACATGTCGAATTAATAGGATTGCATTTGTTATGAATTGTCATGGTTGGGAAATAAACGTCACGTCCAAAGGTCATTCAAACGATACGTTATCTTTGTAACCTGATCAACAATCACTAATCAAGGATCACTGATCAACCATTATAACTCATACCTGACAAGTTTACTATATTTCTCCGCGATATATTTGATGTTGCAAATAGCAACAACGCTTGAGATCAGAGGCAAATGTAGTATCTTTTGAAAATGGATGATCAAATTATCTCTTCGTAAATCATCTCTTTGCCGAGACGAGATTAGCTTCGCTCAAAGGATCAAATGACAATAGCACATCGGAGACGCAATCAATTTGGATGCACTTTGAACATACTTTAGTTTATAACATAGTTTGGTGCCCATAGCTGAAATTACGGGATTAGATGAATATTCCCTTTTTTGAAGTGGTACAGATTTGCAAAACCAAATTATTTTGTGCACTGGACAATACGACGCCACAGGAATGACTGGTAATAATATGCTAACAAAAGACATCCAGTAAAAACAGTATGGATAGTTTACCAACTGCTACAACAACTCCCTGGAAAAAAGACGATGGATTTGCTTCTGCCGAGAGACCGAAATGTTCTCTCAATCATCATGTCTACAGACCTAATAGTAACGGACGACGGACGGATCCTGTTGTGTTAAAAAATAAAAACGATTTTGCCTACAATATGTACATGCTAAACAGAAAATTTCGGCGTGTTCAGAGGAACGTTCAAGATCACTACGAACAATACAGTAAAATTGCGCACCACATGGAAGATACGAACCAGAAAATTGACGATAAACGTTCACATATAACGACAGAGAAAAAGTGCGCCTCACAATCTAACCAAAACCTTCCCTCGAGCAGAAGAAGCCCGGAAAGTGATGCATCTAGTGTGTTCTAATCAAAAGGCGGAGATTTCCTTGTGCCTTTTCTGCTCAAAGTAACCTAACTCGTTAAGATGACAACACTGTGACTGTAAAGGAACCTTTACACAATCGCGTTCAATTATATATTGGTGACTCGTACAGTTACCGAAGTGTTTCAAATTCGGTTGCGCGACAAACAAGTGCCAAAAGTGGATTGTTGTGGCTGATGGTGGGACATTTAGTATTGGCTGGAAACGAGCTGTTTTGTGTTCGGAATGTTAGTAAAAAAAATCAAGTAATGAATGAAGTACAAATATGATACTAAAATCAATTTGATACTTTATTTCTAAGTAGATGACTTAACAACGAGATCGATTCCACCTTGGAAGAAAGGCTCAGTATCAGTTAAATGAACATACAAAAAGAATCTTTTGACAGTCCACGGGTCAGTAACAAAGTAATTTATTTGTCACTGAATTGTGCCAGGAATAGCGGTCCACCATAAGCTAATCCTTCCATACTATCAGTCTTCTCGTCTCTTTATTTTGAAGGATATACTTGTCCTTCCACAAGATTGACCATGAATTTTCACATAATGTGTTCGGTTTCCTCTTCTGGCAATTCCGAATAATTACCATGTCTCCCTGAAAAGTTTGCAAAATAAAAGAAATAAGTATTTTTTTCTACCTTTCGTGTTATTTTGAAACAGTATTGGAAAAGGAAACGGAATTACAATGTTTCAATTATTACTATGGCTCATAACGCAAACTGTACCGGGAAATTTACAATTAATTTAAGGATTGAGTTGGAAGGACCAAGACATTTGACATACATTGTAACCTTTTCTGGTCCTGTCAGTGGGGGGGGGGGGGGGGGGCCCCCCCAGTCCTGTCTGGGAAGGAAGGGGTACCCGTTGGTCCTGTGTGGGGTACAACACCCTCCCCCCCTTACCCGCGGACAGGACCAGCATTGATTTGCTACGCGGCGGGCGGTACGCCTCTTGCAGTCATTATATTTGTTCAAATGTACTGCTGGGGACCGATTTAGTATAGGTTATGATTAATTTTCTACACAAAGACATGTATATGTTAGTATTACTAAAATGTCCCACAAGAACTTTGTGTAATTTACGACCGGGGTATTTCCTCTGATAAAATTAACGGTTGAGTTTTTGAGTGGTTGAGAGATCATTGTCTGGATCTTGTTTTCAAAGCAAACAAATCTGTTTTGTAATTGAACCTTCATTATCCATCCCAACACTACGAATATAGACTTGTCTACTTTGACAGAAACTGACCAAAACAATCTCTTCAGACAAAAATTCAAACACTATTACTTGAAACTACGGAAACTCACCAGGCCTGTGCTTTATTCTAATATTTTGGCTTCTTATTTTTTTGTTTGGATAAATTGGCATGAAGAGGATATCATCGATTTTCGCAGTGTTGAAAACTTTTCCATCATTTACAGATATTTTAATTTGATCAAATCGCTCTTTGATCGTTGATTCTTCTGATTGTTGTACAGCTTCTTCAACAATCCCGAACTAACAATAGAAGAAAACAGAAACAATTTGAAGTGACTATCCTGTTCTGCTTGTAAAGAAAGAACGAATAATGATAAATTTGCTGTTACATACATAAAGCTAAATATCTAACCGCTCTGACATAGACACACTCACCGTTTCCGGAAACAATGACCCTGCTTCTCTCGAGGTCAAAAGATTTCGAAGGGTGTCCAGCGCTCCCTTCAAATTACCCAACTGTGTATCACAAATGACCTTCAACCAAGGATTTTATAGAAGATTGAACCGTATTTTTGTACAAACAGTATAATTTGTTGAATTCACAATCTATCTCATTGCACATCTTAACACATGTCGCTTTTCTCTTTGAACTTTTTACTGTCAACGACACAGACGGTTTCTAATAGAACAAGAACTAACTTTGCTAATTGTTCTTTTTCATTTTAATATTACATGTAATTATATTAACTAATGTTATGATACGAAGTTCCGTTTCTTTGCATTTTTCTGTGGAGTAAAAGGTATCAGGGACTAGGTTAGAAATTTACCTCAAGATTTCTTAGAAGTGCCGTCTTCGGTATCGTATTGTAAACTTCTATTTGTCTGGATGGTCTGAGGTCTTCATTGAGAATGTCTGCTGCTAAATCTGGTCTTCCCTATTTGTAAGATGAAAGAAATAAATTATTCCATCATTTGGCACAAAAGGTGAAAATTCTATGATTCCCAAAATCCCCTACGTTTCTTGCTCTCAGAAGTAGCTTGCGTTTTTGAAGAAGCATTACATTTACAATTTGGTGTACAGCTCGAGTTGTCGGGAACAAGATATAAATATTGATGTTATAGAACAGAAAAAAAAACATGCTTACCTGTTTAATTGCCACGTAAGCACAATAGCCGACGGCTCTATTTGTATAAAATTGGTTATTCTCACGTTTTTCCTTTATTGCTGTCACTACCCTGTTCAAAGCATCTTTGTTGTTCTAAAAATATAATCAAGAACATCTCGTTTGCAAAATTCACGTTCTCGTGCATAGTATTTTTGGACACAATCATTTTTAATACAACACGCACGTTGACGTCAGGGTACAGCAAATCACGCTACCTGTGCTGTTCAATTTAAGGTGTTCTAACTTTTCTTCACAATAATTCATTCACACTAGCCAAAACCGATACCAAGAATGATATTGAGAATATTATAATGGTTGGGTGAAATTACTTGTGAACCGCTGTAACCTTCCTGGAAAAGTTCTCAGTATCAACGTGAGTATCATCCTTTAGATTAAGATCTGTGAGTCTTTAAATGTCTGGGTCTACACGACAGAAAACAAAGAGAGTTTTATCAAAGTGATCTGGAACCTTAAAGACAGAAAAATAAATGTACTACTGTATTTTAAATCTGCATTTCTGTGTGTTTGAGACCTTCACAACGCTTACCAGTTTTACAAGGGCAGCTGTGTAAAGTGTAAACACGTCGTGATTTGCGAATATTTCTTCATTTCCTTTAGAGGTATCAAAGACTTTTATACATTCCGTGATCATTCCACTTTCAAACAGTAAATCCATAAGCACGAGATTACTTGTATATTCTGTGAAAATCGCTTTTGTTTCCTGCAACGAGAAAACAAATACTGTGGAACATAAATTTATGCATAAGAAGGTGCTTGTTACAACCATCTATCCTCCTATTAACTTCCTAATGTATATGACAATTGTACCCCCAGGCAGGATACGCTGCAGGTCTTTCGCGGGAGGACTTTCTTGATACATTGAATGTTTTAGTTTCCCCCTACAGAATTCGATTAGATTTGGCCTATACATGTTCAATCTATTAGGACAGCAAAAGTTAAAATGTTTACAAAGCTATGATGAGATATAACATTCCTTAAGTACACAGATTATTTAATTTGGTAGGGGGGATACAATACTGACTACACTTATGGTGCATTTTCATTAAATGCAAGCGGGGCAGGGGTAGCGTTCGGGAAAAATTGCGTGTTTGATACTACAGTGCTACCTCTTATGTAGTAGCGTTCATATTACACTTTAAATTGCACAGGAGCCGTTGTCCGAAACGTTTCTCTTCTCAGTCTGCGTCCCTCCTCTGATCCTAGTTCCACTCAGTGTGAATAAACCATTACGGATAGACGGTAATACCACAATTACCATTTGAGCTAAGAACTTCGTTGAAATTTTCTGCATTTTCCTTCACTTCTCCGATACACCAAGAAGTACAAAGTGACTTAGTAACTAATTAAGTAATAAAAGACTCACCGGGTTTACAAAAAGCTCAAATGCTAGCTCTGGCTTTTGCAAATGATACAAGGCCCTCGCAAGTATCGGTCCGAAGTTAAAATTCTTAACTGGGTATTTATTGTGCCTAAAAACAAAATAGATGGATGAATAAAAATTGTGTTCCGAAGTCTAAAGAAAACTGAACATGTATGCAAAGGCGATGAACAAAAATCACTTGCCGAATTATCATTTTTCTCAACGTCTGAAGGTCTTCTTCCGTTTCTATTATAAGAAGCATCGTCTGTAGATCGGCTTTAAAAATAGCATTTGTCTCAGAATTGTCCAGGTACTCTTCTACTTTTTGTCGGAAGGCACCTAAAAATAAGAACATGTGTCCATTAACAAAAATTTATTCATCAGTACAACCCACATGTGAAGGGAAGTCTTCGCCTCTGCGTCCCACCTTCTGCTGCCGTGATGAAGAGGTAAGCATCGTAAGAATATCCCAAAGTAACCAACTTTTGTGCCAGATGCCAACTGACATGGGCTCTTGCATCAAATTTTGGAGTGCGTGCCGAACCGGGGTGGCCGAATGGTATACAGCGCTGTGCTCGCCACACAGTCATGGGTTCGATCCCCAAACCTCCACCAATGCTTGTGGATATGTCTGCAGGTACATGGATGAAAAAATGCTAGGCTGCCATGCTGAACTGTATACAGTCAGCAGGTGTCACAACAGAGGTGAATCTGAGGATTACAAAGGCGAAAAAGCATGCAAGGGATCCATCCTGGCTTTGAAACCCAGGGCAGACGTCACCAGAAGTCCAAAACAAGGGTATCAGTGGCCCCACGAAAAGGACGTATGTCCTTCAAAATTTTAACAAAAAAAAACTTTGGGGGAGCGTCCTACTGTCGCTCCACTGGTACACAAATTCACAAACGAAGACACGGCTGAGCATCAGTAAATGGCACACCTTTCTTCATAGCCAGGGGAGAGGATACGGACTTTGGGTTGGCGCTCTATTGTGTCAGGCCACGCTCCTACCAAATACCACCACCACTGATCACTTTCCAATTGGTTATTGAAGTTCAATTAAATTTCGTTTTCAAAAGGAATGCAGCTGTTAAGGTTGAATTAAGATTTGTATGCCACATTCGTCAGTTTGTTCAGACTTTTGAGCTGCTGTAGCTAGAAACTTCATTACCGCCCGCGGTGTGTGTCTGATCAGGGGGAAGGTAGGGGGTACCCTGGCCTCTGGTACCAGGTCCTTTCCCGGGGGTACCCCTGTCCTGGTCCTGTCCAGGGGGAGGGTACCCCGGTCAGGTCTAGCTCTCTCCCCCTCCCCCCGGGAAAGGACAAGGACAGGGTACCTCCCCCCCGCCCTTGTAAATTCAGATACTTCTTGAAATGCTAATCAGCAAATAATAATAATAATAATCACAAAACTGACACATTTTTCAATTCTAGAAAATATACAAGGCAACTTCACCTTACGTTTTTATTTCAAAAAACAGTTTTCTGCGCATAAACTTAAACTTTGATACCACTTAGAAGAGAACTCCTCCATAAATAATACTAGGATAGTGAGCAACCTGACAAGAAACACCTTTTTATACAAATAATACTGATACTGATATTGGTATCTAAAAGAACTGGGAATCAAGGTACTTTCTGGCAAAAATTACAACCATGAAAACTTTCATTTCTAACACTACATATCGCAGATACACTGTACATCACCCAGATTTAGGCTTGAATATCTGAAGTTATCGTGCCATACTGACTTTTCTACTTTGACCAATTAGTCTCTACAACTGTCCACCAAACTCATCTCAAGGGGTGAAAGGAGCGCATTTAGCGAAGACACTTTTTGATCCATCTGACCATCTTGTTCCTTCTAGTTAAATGAAGGTTTTAAGGTGTAGTCCTTTGCATGAGTACCGGGCTATCTGAAGATCTGGCCATGAGATCTGAATTGGTTGCCAATAAATCGACATCATCTGCATCAGTTTATGAAACAGTCACTTGCATCGACATCAACAGTCTTATTTTCTGGCTTGTGTGACTTCTCTGGTCATAGAAGAGAACGTCAGTTAAATACACAAATGGAATTCGGACCTTTTTGTAGCATAACAACCTGTCTACACAGAAATTGATACAAACGTAACTCAACGATAATAGATGTACAACGATCCCAAAATCGTAATAATTCATGCGCACATTTATGAAAAAATAGATGACGAGGATGGCCTGTTATCGTGTACCGAGTCACAGGAGGATATCTTCTTACCTTTCAGACCACCAACTTTTTTCAGTGTATCCTGTCGAGTTCTAAGGTATGTATCTACACCCATTTTGACTGTGTGAAAAAGATGCTGGGTTCCTGAAATACAGAAAAAGAGAATAATTAAAACTATTTTGTGGTAAGCACTAAGTCTTTCCAAAATTCTACGCAAGAATAAGTTCGTCATTGGTAAGTTTGTCATTTCGCATAAACTTTGGCAACGAAGTTTCTGCACCAGACATTTCCACTCCTAAATATCATCCCAAACCAATAATATTAATATCCTTTTCAGGCCTATCGTGTATTTACAGTGTAGTCAGTTATGGTTAATTTTGAAACGATTCTGTCTTTTAATTGACTTGTCGAAGTTTGTTTTTCCTCAAGTAAAAAAAGTGCATTTCATCAAATCGTCGGGAAATCTCATAAACAGCCTGCCACATTGCAGCTATGAAGTTTAAAGTTGTTGTTTGAGCATTTCTTGTTGGGAGAAATGTCAATTATTTCCCCAGATTTCATAAATGCGTGAATACTGATAGCTGAGTAACTTATTTGTGCACAACTTTAAATGTACCGTCAACATACCAGTTCTTGGCTTGTAAAAGGATACTGATCATATTAGGTTTGGTAAAGATGATATATTGAAACTAATCAACTGGAACATCTTTGCAAAGAAAATCGTCTCGAGATGTAGGTTTCAGCTACAACAAATTCTAGATCGCATGGATCTTCTGGACAAACACTTGCATTTGCGGTTAGCATTTTGGCTAAGCTGACTGGGTTATGGCTATGATATGTATTCTTGAGTAACTTCTTCACTGATGAAACCCAAAAATATCAAATAGTGAAAGAATTCCACTTGCTGGCTCGTCTGTTCATCCCGTGTCATTCCCCATGTCGTTCCCCGTCAGGGAACAAGCAATTCTCACTGTATATTGCAAACCTTGCACCCCACACACTTTTCACACAACTTCAATTAACTACCCCCCCCCCCATCACTTCTCACACATCTTCCAAAAAGTTAATCATGTATTAAAAATAGTAAACCTCTTCGCACCAGCCCAGGACCTCTTGGGGTGACAGACGGGACATGGGGAAACTATTC
>JBCAUG010033943.1:0-10147 GCA_038406175.1 Haplosyllis leylae | reverse complement strand
AAATTTAAAATATAATTATATTTAGATGCTTGATCATTACCAATTACATTTTCAAAAATTTACAAAAAAAGAAAAAAATTCCCATTATGAAAATTTGTGATGGCATTTTCTGTACCCACAGAGTGGGATTGAGGTTTAAGGGTCTGTTCACACCAAGCAATAGCTTGAGCGAGAGTGGCATCCTGCTTGGAAAGGAATACATTGATCTCAATTGCAGCATTCCCACCAAGCGATAGCGTGAGTGGGAGCAGGGGCAGCATTGCTAGAAAATCGGTCCAAAACCCATTTGATTTTATGCCACTAGCGAGACCAAGCGATGTGGCTGTCGCTCTCGCCTACGCTATCGCTTGTTCTGAATGAGACTTAAGGTGAAGCTAATAAAGCAATGTGAACGTGCGTAGCTTAGCACATGCTCTACCCTACAGTAGTGTTTATTTTGATGATTTAAGATTTATTTCTATTTATTTAAATGCCTTTGATTCTTCTAACACCCAGAAAAATTTCATTATCAGTGATTAATATTCACATATTGTTTACTGGATCTGTTACTAAAATCCAGCTGCGCCACAGAAGAACATTAATCAAACCTGCAGTGGAGTCTCTATGTCTACATTTTCACAGTTACTGATAAAATATTCATGAAATCATGTTACAGCAGCAACAATACACATGTGGAAGGCATGCATACTGTTCCAACCTCCTGTCAAATATTTACATAATAAATTACTAATAAATTTATTCCATATTTTTTGTTATCTATAAGAGAGACGTGTATTCGAGTTTTTCACAATAAGATCAAATTTCACATTTTAACACAGAATTTACATCAGACATGCTTAATGATTTTTCAAATGTGAAATGTTGCATGAAATAAACTTCAGTTAAAGGTCTGACAAGTAGCACAGGCCTCTGGCCTATCTGGATAAGCATTCAACCTTAGATCCAATGATGGTCAGTGTTGTGAGTTCAAATCCCACTGGAGGCAACTTTTAAATTTTTTTTTAACTTCTTCATGCAATTTCAGGCTTAAAATGTAAATGCTATCTTATGGTGAAAAACTCGATTTCAGTGTTGTCAGTCAATAGACCAAACAGTAGACTGGGACCAGCATCAATTATACTGAATATCTCTCCACAGATTCCATAGATTAAATTTCTGAGCTATTGTCACTTGGCAGAAGCTCCTGCTGGAAATATCTGAAATATTCATGGTGATTTTATTCAATAAATCCTACATATTTTACAGTTAAAGTGCGATTTTAGAAGATATTTTACAGAAATTTAAAATCCTTCTGGCCAGTGTAATTTAGAAAGTAACATTCTCCCTACAAAGTCTGAAACAGATCACTATCATAGAATTGAACAGTCTACTCTTTCAATAAAATGGAAACATACAGTTAAAAAATTAATTTGGTTTTTAGATGTTTTTGCATCAACTTCTGTCGGTGTTTTGACAAAAGCATCATTAACTTATGAGATACAGGTAAGATTGTCAGGAGGAAACAGAAACCAAAATAAAGTAACCAATGTCTTGGGAACGTGTCTCTCGAATCAAATGACGTCATGATGCCGTATTATGACGTGGTATAATGACGCTGAATATGTATACAGAAACGAGAATTATTTCATCAAGAGGACCACTTAATCTCTCGAATTCAAGAGACAATAATAAACCGCAAGTGATTTTCATTATCAATTGCTTCATCAGACAAAACCTGCAGGCGTAATAAAGGATCGGCTTTGGTTTAACTTTTGTAAAATACAAAATTAGCAAAAAACTGTTTAAAAGATGGGTGGATTGACTGCATGTTTAAAAAAAATAACATAATTGGGATGAAAGCGAAATTTAATGACATCTTTTTTCTCTATTTATCAATAAGTCCACAGGGGAAAACATGAAGATTCTTCCCTTTGTGACGATCCTTCTTCCGTTGGAAGCAATTTACATGATGCAGGCGACGTCCATACAAACCATCTACAAGAAGACAGAACAAGGACAGAACATAACTGGTAAAAGAGGAGCAGAATTAACAGTTGTTTCCCAACTAGAGTGTTCCATAAAGTAAGTGTTTAATGATTGTAACATTTTATGACCTAAGTTACAGAACAGCAAATGAATAGACAGCTTACCAGTTCATCCAATTTATTTCCCTATGTCTCCAATCAAACAGATTAAACATTTTATACAATTTAAGTTTTTTGAAAAGGTAACATAGGCTTTGCTAACCCAATACAGTTATTTTAGGTGTCGTGGTGCGAAAAAGTGTGTAGCATACCAATACCAGGGAACTGGACCAGGGAACTGCCTCCTCATTCAGCCAAATTGTTCTGATATTGAGGGACCAATATTTGAACAGGACAAGGGTGATCTGATATTCAAGGAAGGTACATGTTCTGTTTTTAAATGATGAAATAAGCTGCAAATGATGTCACTTCAACCTGTGATTAACATCAGAGTGTACATATGTATTACTCCTATTTTACTGTTCTTTCAGTGAGCTTGGGAAGGACTAAACCAAATTATTGGACTGGACCAGAAGCTGCCTTGTATTACAGCTTTGATGGTTCAGATGGATTGATTCTTATGCAAGGATCACAGGAGGTGTGCCATAACCCACTGGTGTCTGGGAAGGTAAAATCTTGCCTTTTTTCCCATGTGCTTAGATTGAACTGTTTTTTGAGTTTCAGATCATTCCCTTCATTTAACCCTGCTGCACATTTGTGGGTTTAACAGTGGATCACATCTGACAAAAAATTTAAGTTTTACCAAAAACTCTTGACTGAAATTTACCATTAAACAATAAAGTCTAATGTAAATCATTTTTATATTAAAAGTACTTCCCACACAAAAATAATTCATCAGTAAACAGTTAATCAGATAACAAAATCATAGGTTAACTGTTATCTGTAATTATCTTGATTACCTACTAAATGAATGTTTTCTGGGGACAATTACTGATGAATAAGAAACATGTAATGCACCTCTGTAATGAGCATCTTATTTAATCTTCAACATATCAAAATACCCAAACTTAGAGGTTATTATTTTGGTCACCAGCTCAGCTCTGAACTTTTGCGACACACATCTGTCATTCACCAGTTTGTTTTTAGAGTACCTCAGTAGAGAAGTAATAACAAACTAAATATTTGATTTACCAGGTAAACTTTGCATGGAATTTGAACCATACACGGAACCAGTGGATTGATCTGGGGATCCACACAGAAGTCTGCATGGCTCGTCCAGGTACTCGCACAGCAGGTGGCGCCATCAGTCTCTGGTTGCATGCCGTGGAGTGTCCCTTGGTCACTGGAATCGTCTCTTCAACTCCTAGAAAGACAACAGCAGGAGTACGAATTGTTTGCGATGTTGATGCTATTAGGTATGAGCCATCTTCCGAATCCTCTTAGAGCCCATTTACATCTAGCGTCAGCGACATGTTTGCGACGTCGCTGCGACATTGCTCCGAATGGGTTGCAAAGCGATTTCCAAGCAACAGTCACTGATGCTTGGTATAACAGTACAGGACAGAATTCATACGTTTGATTTGGAAGCAATCTCACAGCGGTGTCGCAAACGCTAGGTGTAAATGTTTAAAATGTACACTTAAAAATTCTAAGCTTTTCACAACAGAATTTCCTTAAAATAATATTTACATGTTACTGGAAAAGCATGAATTCAGACTCTAAAGATAACAAACGCAGGGTCCTTTGATAAGATTGTTCACAAAGAGCGAAATATGGTGTTTAACAATTTCTTTTGTTTTAGGTTCTATTTCTATCTACCAGACGGAGTATTCTATGCATTTTTCACCACACCAAATGGTTGGTTCCACATTGTGCTGAACTACATTGGACCAAACAATGGACAAGGAATCCAGGTCTTTTATAATGGAGAACATGTGGTAAATGATACAAGGAAGTTTGACAGCGACTACTCAAATGGAAATGGTCATATAGTTGTAGGAAGGTATCGCACAGATCGTGATAACCTGTACTCAAGTGTGCAGGTTGATGAACTGATCTTTTTTAACAAGGCATTGACTACAACTAGTATTAAACTGTTGTACAATGCAGTTTAACAAGGCCTTGAGTACAACTAGTATTAAACTATTGTACAATGCAGTTTATCAAGGCATTGAGTACAACTGACTTTAAACTATTGTACAATGCAGTTTAACAAGGCTTTGACTACAACTAGTATTAAACTATTGTACAATGCAGTTTAACAAAGCCTTGAGTAAAATCAACATTAAACTGTTGTACAATGCAGTTTAACAAAGCATTGAGTACAACCAACATTAAACTGTTGTACAATGCAGTCTAACAAAGCCTGGAGTACAACCAGCATTAAACTGTTGTACAATGCAGTTTAACAATGCCTGGAGTACAACCAAGATTAAACTATTGTACAGTGCAGTTTAAGAAAGCATTGAGTACAACTAACAATGTTTGTTGCCAATTTTGTCACAACCCGGTTTACTGTGGATTTTATAATAAATGTAGGCAACCAATATCATGTAGGATATGTTAGACGCAATAATAAGCATACAATTGGACTTCTTCTTGAAGATGTTAAGTATTTTATGAAGTGTACATAATCTGGAACGGTCAGTGGTCTTCAATAACCCTTAGCTGTAAAATTAAATTGTGATAATTTGCATTCTGTTTCTGTCAGATGTGACATATTTGTAGTAAAAACCCTGATTGTATAACAGAAATTATGATTCTGCTTGCAGTATTAAACTAGTGTGTCTTGTGTTATTTTTATTGTAATTGTGACATATCATTACAGACCCCGTATGTAGCTTTGCACTATGTTAAACATACATAATTTTTTATTAGTTTTATCTATTGCAAACACTTAGTTCTAGATGGAAATGCTGTTTTGTATTATATTATTCAATGCTTGAATTGCTTGTTTTTCAACTGGCATATTTGTAAAATGTAAACATCGAAAGATTTCCAAATTCAATCAAAAAATTCTGGCACATTACATTGAGACGAAGTACTTGTAAGATGTACCACAAAATTCAAAAAGTCCTAAACATTTAATATGTTATGTGCGTGTGGTTCACTCAGTACACTAGTGAAGTAGGTTGATTGATAGCTCTTTGTCACAAGTCCACTCTCTGATGATTCAGCCCTTTTCCAAGAGCCTCATAATGGGATTCCTGAATATCTTCTATTTAAACTCCAGATTTCTCCTTATATGACTCATTTGAGTAACCCCAGCCCTTAAGACAGCATTCACAGAGAGGGATAGACTTTTACATCATGTATTGTACAACTGTTGTCTCTAACAATAAAAGGAACTAGTTCCAACAAAAGATTCAGCCTTCGTCTCTATCACTAAGCACACAGAACAAGGGAAAATCAAAACATTTAATAAATTGATGAGATTCCTCAAAGAAACATTTACCCTGTAATACCATGATTATTCTTTTCTCAGTAGGTACAGTTTGAAGTGTTCAATTGTGGAAATGACAAGGGTTAAAATACGAGTGTATCGTTCATTTCCTGACACAAAAATAAAGATTTGATCCTTTTCAAAATATAATGAAAGTATAAATGGATTTCGACACAAAGAATTAGTATTGTTTCTTCAAAATCTTCAATATTGTCCCTTTCAGCCAGCAACTTGTTGTTTTCAATCTTCATGTCTCTGTCTAAACATTTAAAAATCTTTTCTAACGTTGAGACATAAAATGAGCAGTCATCAGCTGATTGCACTTGGACCAAAGAGCTGTCTAAGGCCTTAAATAATTGCTGGCTTGATAGAGGCGCCATAGTGATTGAAATGAGGGCGGGACCCATAGCATTTTGAGCCTTATTTTAAACTGCAGTCATTGTTTGAAATTTGTTTACACAGAATGCTGTCATGAATGTGTTTCTGTTTCAGGAACGTAAGCGTTTAATGGCGCAACATCAATTTTTAAATACTTTTCAACTACAAGTTAATTCTGGAAATTGTGTTATGAGCCGACTCACTCTGCCCTCTGTAGGAACAGTTGAGCATAGGTATGACAACATTGGAAAATGAGTGAAAAATTGTGAATATTTATTACTAACTTAGTACACGGTTATAAAACGTTTCACTTTATGAAATACTTCAGAATTTAAAAAGTAAATATCCATTTTCATTTTTCTAGAACCAACACAGAGCATTAAATATTCATCATCCCATTGTTAATTCAAAATATAACCTGAGTGCAAATGCTTCGAAACATGCAACATGGACGTTGAAAGGAATCAACTGCACAGACTCTCAGTCCATATTTTATCGTTACCAAAATTTAGTCATTATTCAAATGAAGCAGCATAAATATGGAAAGTAGCCATTTTATCAAATCCTCACATGGTATCTCAATGTAAAATTAATCAAGGCACAATTGTGCTTTTCACTGCTATATATACCAATGCATCCCCCTACATGAAATATTGTCAGGTAGAAAACTGACAGAAACTGTTCAAATATTCATGTTGACTTTCCATTCAATATACCAGTCTTATTTTACAGTGTTTTTAACCATTTGTAGCAGGTACTTTTCAAACATTTTCATGTTAATTATTTTCTACATTTGCTGTAATTTTCAAAAATAAGTTTAAGGGATTGCAAAATAGTGTCAGGGCTGATCAAACAATTTTCGGACAATAATTTAAACCAAAAGAAATGGGGAGAAAATAGATGCCGGTCCAGAAGGTAGATTAGACATTTTCATAACTAAAAGAGATAAAAATGTAGGAGATACAGGAGGGGTAATAGAGGATGAATCCTCCAATCGCCAAATACTTATTGATTGTCTCTCTTTAAATAAACAATCACGTGAAGTGATTTAATTATGTACATATTGGCTTGAAAATTTGAGTGACATTGCCTTTGATGAGTTTGGGTCCCCCTGGACTCACCAATGTAGATATACATCTGATTCCCTGACAGCCATGGGATAAGGATTTTATTATGCATCATTTAAAAGCTCAATTTTCATTGGTTGTTCAGGAGGTGAGTCCAAGCTCGAAACCACCTCCTAAACTCGAACTCACCCCCCCCCCCAGGTGAGCTCGAGATTTCAGGAGGTGAGTTTGAATTTGAGCTCACCTCCTCAAATCTGATTGGTCCTTGGATGAGGTGAGTTCGAGTTTAGGAGGTGGTTTCGAGCTTGGACTCACCTCCTGAACAACCAACCAATGAAAATCGAGGAATGCGGCTGATGTAGAAAAATGATCAAAACCCACCATGGAGTCTCTCTGTATACATTGTCTCCTTGCTTATAAAATATTCATGAAATGACTATTCACCAACAATGGATGGCAGCCAAATTATACTTTTGAATATTTCAATGAATTTACAAATTCAATTCATGCTCTTTTGCTACCTATCACAGAAAGGTGGATTTCTGTGTTGTCAATTAATGAATCTGTCTCCACAGCCTCTATTGTCACTTGGCAGAGGTCTCTTGGAGAAACATCTAAAATATTCATGTCAATTTTATTCAATATATCATCGGGAATTTTACAGTTATTAGAGAGATGTTAAAAGCGCTTTTAGATTTGTTTTAATCTACCGAAAACCCCTAAACAGTGATTTGCTGGTTGATAGGTATAGCACATATGGACTTAGGGTTCACAATGTTTGTGTTTGATATTTATGTAACCTACATTTGTGCATAAAAATAGTTAAAAAAGGAATAATGAAACTGATTGAAATAATTCATTGTCAGTCACACTTGAATATGAACAATGTTTGATTCTTCTCACTATTTACTGAAATAGTAATATTTTTGATTAAATTTTATCTAATATTTTCTTTATTAAACATGTGTTTGATGGAAACAGAATTTGATTGAATTATTTTGTTGTCTAAAGGTAAGTACTAAAATTCTACATGCACTAAGGATACAAGTATTAGGATCAATGTGAGAGAACATATAAAAGCAGACCTTGGTTGTGAGAGAGATTAGGCGGATAAATTCTGATCACTTGACATTGTAATGTTTGTTTACGTATTGTTATTCCATTGGATCTGTTGGTAATGCTTTTTATCCTATGACAGTGGTGGCGCAATGTAAAACTCTCATAGACAGAGAGGTGAATAAATATGATACCCCCCGTCGTTCATAGCAATCGGGGGGTATCAATTTTAACCGAAAAAAATATTTTAAAAGTTTTAGTTCTAGATGCCATTTTCTCCTTCTTCTTGAAGGGCTCCTTGGTCACCTGACTCTCTCAGCCAATCAGTGGCCTCTATTTAGTCAGGTGACCAAAAGCCATGTGCTTTTTGTTGACAAAGAAGGAATCCAAGATGGAGATACTTTCCACAACTTGGAATATTTCTTGCTTTTTATGGGGTTCTGTCATAGGATAAAATTGTCACTCCACTCCACTCGCCAGGGCTTGGGGGTGAATAAAAATGATACCCCATTGCACTTCGTGGAGTAACTGATAATATTCCTCTATAAAACACGACCACAGATCATAATCTTGTTGTTCCAGAAGATCTTTTTGACATATTACAAAATACGGAATCAAGAAAAAGCTATAGAATTGTTTTCTCAAGTCCTTTCCTCCAGATGGCACTCAAGTAAGGCGATGAAGAATCATCTCCAGATAAGCATCAGTCTACTGCTGCTGATGGAAGCAGGTCATATGACACAGGCAACTTTCGTACAGAACATCTACAAGAAAACAGAACCAGGTCGGAACATCACTGGAAAAGTGGGAGCAGAAATAAGAGTCCAATCCGAAATGGAGTGTTCTAGAAAGTAAGTGTTCTAAATGACAATTTATGGCCTAAGTTACACTGTTTTAGAAATCAAATCAATAGACAGTTGACCAGTCCACTCATTTATGTGTCCAACCAAATGAACAAAAAATTCAAGCAATTTGAGACTTTATAGAATATTATACATCATACTATGAAAGTTCATGCCCTGCTCACACAACTTTCTTTGCAGGTGTCGTGGTACGAAAAAATGTGAAGCTTACAAATACCAGGGAACCAGACCAGGGAACTGCATCCTCATTCAGTCTAATTGCTCTAATATTGACGGACCAATGTTTGAACAGGAAAAGGATGACGTAATATTTGAAAAAGGTAAATGTTGGAGTTCCATCCATTTATAAGTAAACTTTAGCTTCACATAGTGTAAGATTAATCACTGATGACCTGAAAGTATTACTCACTTTTCTGCTGGTCTTCCTTCCCTAAAATTAGTTGATTCATCTGCATGGACTGAACCAAGATGTTGGAATGGCCCAAAAGCTGCCTTGTACTACAACTTTGATAGTTCACATGGATTTGTTTTGATGGAGGGGTCACAGGAGGCAAACCAGTTCCCACTGGTGACTGGGAAGGTAATGTTAATTTCATGGTTGTTGAATTCTGTGAAATTTGCCATGGGATCAATCAATTAAGAGAACAGTAAATAGAGAAATTTAAATATCATGGAATGGTAACATAGACTGTAGTTGGGTGTGAGAAGAGATTTATCTAATATGTGTTTTATTCAGAAATAAATAATTATGTAAAATCAATGATAAATATATCATAACTGCAATTTGTTATGTATCTGTTAATAATTTATTTAAAAAAGCAGAAATTTTAAAATACACTGATTTAGTCCATTTTTTTCCCTATACTTTGACTTCTTTAGATTGGCAGTGCATGGTCACTGGATAAAACAAAGAGCCAGTGGGTTGATCTTGGGATCCACACTGAAGCTTGTATGACTCATCCAGAGACATGTGGTGCAGCAGGTGGAGCCATCAGCCTCTGGGTCAATGTGATTGACTGTCCTGACTGGAGTGGAATTATCACATCATATGCATCATCACTAACATGTTCAACGATATTTTGCTTTGGCAACTACATCTCGTATGTCACATTTCTTTGTATTTCCATTGTTGTAATCAACTTACTTTTCTTTAGACTTGATGAAATTAGCTGCAAATGAAGACAAGAACTGGTTGTTGTTGTTGTTGTTGTTGTTGTTGTTGTTGTTGTTGTTGTTTAGCTTCAGGATAGGTACAACTCTACTGTGAAAGGAGACAAAATGATCAATTCTAACACACCGTGCCAGTCTCTGATGTCTCAGACCAAGATTTTTGGATGCATATTGTCTGAGTCAACCCAAATGCCTTATTTGAGCTCA
>JBCAUG010033932.1:0-10147 GCA_038406175.1 Haplosyllis leylae | reverse complement strand
CACTCGGTCCCCGAGATTGTCTTTGTCACAAGATCAACTGTGGGAGACAGTCAACCTCATCAGTTAGTTCACGTAATAGGATGAGTATTCAACAGCGGAACTTTCGCGTGAAATTGAAGCTGTCAATAACAAATTCCACAACGAATTCAACCTGCCAACCTTCCAAACATGTAGTTATTCTGATTGAAAAGCTGTCTCAAGTACAGAAAGTCGTGTTCTGCAAATATTGATACACCCAGAAGTCATTCCACTCCACCTCCTCCGTATCTAAGAAATGTTACTGAAATTACAATTGACAGTACAAAGCTTGAATTCTTTCTTTAAAGCTTCGTGTCTTTGCTCAGGCCTTATTCTTTACAATATCAAAGACATTTAAGAAAAAGAAGTAATTTGATGCGAAAGTAGCAATGAAAGCAATCAGTAATCTTGGATTTAAACAAGGTCGGTTTGCGTTTCACAGAAATTAATTGCACAAGACTAGTCAGTTTTCCGCTACAAAATTTACAAGATATTTTAAACAACGGTCACAATAGTCCCTGGTCTCAAAAAGAGTGGAATGGGCAGAACAAAACATTTCACAAACACTCGTAAACGTTTAAGTAATTTGAGTGATCAATCCCTGAATATTATCGAATTCAGTGAAAAAAATACTCGTAATTAAGAGCCTGCTATCTCTTGTATGAAAGATCAAGGTGTTACCACAGAGCCAAAGGCACAGTCAAAAGACAGGATCTTCAAATAGGACCCAATTCATGCTTTAGTGATTTTTTAGATTACCCGAATCCGCTAAATTCAATGAAAGTTTATCTTCATTCAGGCTAAATTCTATCGAACAATTCAAACGCTGACCAACCAACTTATTTGTACTAAGCATTGGCGGATCCGGAGGGGGTGGGTCGCAGGGACGCGTCTTAGCCTTTCCAACAAATTGTCTTCATTCTCATGCATTCTTTGGAAAAAAGTTCTCCAAATAATAGCTTTGGGCACCCCTTCGGGGTTGGTGCCCCCCCCCCTACCTGGGCACAACCTAGATCAACCACTGTTAAGATAGATTCTGGTTGACAACTAACCGTTACTAGCCCTGAATTGTGTTTGACTTAATGAAACACCAAAATATTTGCGAAGTTATGTGGGGAGTCATTTTAAGGTCAGTTGATATTGAAATAGAATGGACGATAGACACAACTGTTTCGGGACTCAAGTTGTTTCAAGAATCTACAAATCCCACATTAAATCTTCCATACACAAAACATAAGACTGTTTATTGTCCCTCACTGAGCCAATAAATAAACACAGAGATCCGAACAAGGGAAGGTTGTGTCTCTTTTATTACGGACGGACATCGTAACGGATGATGTATCAGTCGTTGCGGTGCGAACTCATGTTCAGTGCGGTTTTATATTAGCCGTAATTCATCAATGGTTCTTAGGGTCTGTTCAAAGGAACCGATCGCAAAGGTATACTAAATTTACTGAGAACGCATTTATTGGTTATATCATTGTCTCGCAATCAATCAATGTGGACGGTGCCTTAGTGGTCTCATGTCCAGTGCGGTTTTATATCAGCCGTAATTCATGAGTAGTTCTTCGGGACTATTCACATCAACCGATCGCAAAAGGTATAATACGCTTACCAAAGACGCATTTGTTGGTTAGTGAACTATTTACACTATATGGTGTATTGGTACACGTAATAGCGATCACAATAGTTCACTTATCGTCGGTCTAAATATACCTTAAGGCTTTTTCACATCCGACGAACTCGAATATTCATGCAAGGGAATGCGAGGTGCGCATTTTTTAGATGGATTAGTAACAATATAATGTTCTTATTTAGAGCAAATTTCGAAGAAGTAATAACACCTTTGAATACCCCATGTCTGCTGAAGTACCAAAGCTGTAACTTAAAACGTTTGGCTCTTTTAATAAGTTCAGATAAGCTCTTTTGAACAAACATTTAAGCATAGAAAGACTGGTTCACTTGGTAACTCTTGTACGCCAACCACAATTACAAGAAAAGAAATACGGATAGAATCAACACAATCTAGTGTTACCAAGTTAATCTCGATGTATACTTTTCTGACTGAGACGACCTCGGGATCTAAAGAGTCTTGAAAAGCGAAGACGTCTATGTTCTTGGCTCATCTGTGAAGCAGCAAAGGAATACTCACGACTAAGGGCTGATCTAGAGATGCCTCATTAATTCAACAGGAGAATTAGTACTTGAGAAGGAATATTATTTTCCTGACGCAATCACTTTCATAATAAGATGTTTGAAGCACAAAGTCACGTTGTCATGGCAACTAAGCACATACTTGTCAAGTGCATGGACTTTTTTCTAGAAGCAGCGTGTGTCGTTTTTCCTACTTTAGGACCTTTTTTCTCAAATTTTACAAAAGCCGTTGTGTTAAATTTAGAAATAACCGAGTTCGTAATTTTACATAAATTTGCAATCTGACATCATGGGGTCTAACAACTAAATGTTAGAAAATACGTTGCTAGAATTATTCAGAAAATAATTGATCAGACCAATTGTTTTACATTTGAGATTTAGACTTAAAACATTTTATCGGTTTTATTGTCTTTTCAAGAGATGTTTGAATTAAATTATTACCGTTTGGAAAACTATTTACTGACGTGCGTCAAAGTGAACAAACGTATATTAAATTCTCCTTCGGGAATCTTATGGGAAAACTCTAACATTGAAATGAATTCAAATCACTCACCCTGCCGTCAAAATAGATTCAGAATGCACACCCTGACAATAAAGCTAGTTGCTCAAGACTACGCATAATCTCACAGACAGAAATATCTCCTTGATGAACCACTTCCATTTATTGACTGAGTGTTATAAATATGTATGAAGCCATGGGCACTCTGAAAAAAGTTGTTTTTATACTCTACATTTCCTGTCTGTACCAATATTTGACTGACTACTGTGCGTATATCCAAATATGACAAGATAGTTTGACGATCAAATACAGAATTTCAGTTTTAAAATGAAAACGCAGACAGAAATGTGACGTTCCTTCATAGGTCTGCCACTCAATACAGACACCAGTGTATTTTTGTTAGAATATTTAATTGACACAACATTCACCTTCTTCAAAAACACAAACACGAACAGTGCGAAATGTTAGAAAATACAATCGAAAAGATACCGCGACGTGGTATTCGCAGATTCTTTTGATTCTTTTATACAGTTTTATACAGATATACAGTGTTAGAGACAGCTTGAGAGACAGGTAAAAAATCAAAAATACACAACCTTTAAAATGAGTAGTGAGACGACCACAATTGGACTTGTTGAGATTGCTTGGCTAAAGTTTTGGTTCAATCACGTTTGACTAATTTCACACATTTTTGAAGTAATTAAGGTAAACTGTATTAATCCATATCAGGCCCTAATTCTCCAGTTTTCGACTTCCGCCTTCTCACAGTGCACACTAACTTGCATTGCAAGGTTCTGCAAAAACAGTCAACACCCAACAGACAGTTTAGTCCAGAAAAGGGATTCAAATGTGTTTTGGATGATAAATACTGTGCGTTGTAATGGGTTCAATGTGAAGATGGGACGAGGCGTTTATTTCTGTGGATCTCATCTTACGACTTGTCAGGGAGATTGATCTAATCCATTAAGAGAATGAAATTACAAATACGAAATGAGCTTCATCAAACCAACGAAAACCTGTGAAAAGAAACAGTGTCTGAGTAAGGTTGTCTAGAGCACATAACCAAATAGAAAATGAAGAAAAATAGTGCCTCACAGATTGTCCATGTTTTACTTTGTGAAACAACAAGACTTCGTTTAATTTCATAATTGATATCATAAATCATCTGAATTTATAGCGTTCCAGAAATGAGTTTGAAAATTAAAGGTTTGAAGGTCAGTCTGTGTTACAAAGATTTAATTGCTTCGTTGTCGAACGAACAGAAATTCTATGGCTAAGCTAGTCATCAAACACAGGTGCAATTCAATTTCTTTTCTAATGGTCATCATTTTCTTTACTCTCTGGACCTAACATGAACCCATTGGTTGCCTGGATCCGCCACTGTAGATTGGCAGAAGAATCAAACCACAATTCAGTGACGGATCCAGGATTTCCGACGGGATAAGACGCCAACCACTACACGGTTCACCAACCATGTATTTGCCAAATTTTGTGGAAAAATCATCAAATTGATATAAAACTGGGACATGGGTAGAAACACAATTGGGATGCCTACTTTGCAAAATCCAAGATTCTCCACAAGGGCGCCTACCCCAAAATCCCCCACCAAAAAAAAAAAACCCGCACAAAAATTGAGAACTTTTTGGTCCTCCCTGAACCCTTACAACCAAGCACTTCAGTCTCTTGTTTACTCAGCTGAAGTGAAAAGAATTAATGGATTAAAAGTACCAACACATCAATGTTGCGGAGACTGATTCGGATATTGTCTGGATGATGTATATCTGCTCTTTGATAGGTTCACTGTGTTTCTCAGGAAGGTATTCAAGTGAAATACAAGTTATGATTTATACTTCAATATTTTCATCCAAAGGCTTCCTCATTCAAAACAGGTTTCCATGGTAACAATCTAAGTAGTTTTATGTAACTCGAAAGGCTTCCAGGCCACAATATGCTCCTTCAAACACAAGCTTACAATCACACAGAAAGTTATGTTGAAAACTACACAGGCTACATAATCAAGCATGAGGCATCTGTGAGCTAAAGGCAATATTACAGAGTGGATAATCAAGCATGTTCTTTATTTAGAAAGATTTCCTGCCAAGAAGTAATGAAGTGTAACAGATAATAATGAGAAATCTTCTTAAACATAACATCCATAAGGATTACTGCCTCATGCTGAACATTTCCCTTCTTCTAATGAAACACTACTTGCAAGTAAATACGCCATAAAACCAAGATTTTGTAAGCCAATCGCCGTTGAATTGGATTTTGTGATAGGAAAGGTTTTTTGCCTATTCTTTCTTGTGAGACGTCCATAGCCTTCAACACAGCAGACAAGTGGGCTGGCCGATTGAAAGGTACTAAATCTGAACAGGTAACAGTGGTGGATCTGGGGATAGGGGGTGGTGCTAAAGTGGGGTTCATGGTCATCGGGATTATTAAAGTCAATAAGCGTCATCTTACGTTAACATTTCAGACTGGACCCAATGCTTCATTTCCATCTTAATGACCATATGTGGTTTCATGCAGAGCATTCCAGTCCTTGTTTAGCTCTACAATTCACATGTAGATCAATAAAATATGTCTACCTGAGGTACCCTTCTTGTTTGCCAAATTTCTTCATCTGTCGCTGAATCTCTTTTTTATCTATCTTAGCTGGAATGAGTATGATTACTATGCAGTTCATCCACTCTCCTAATCCAATATTGTCCTCTGAGCTAATCTTACCAGATTATTTGTTGAAGGTTTTGTCTCCAGGGACGATGTAATACATCTCCACACAGCCCACACAGTCTCTGGGTGGCTTCAAGTACTTTTTGTTTTCATTAAGATTGAAGACTGAAGAGGTTTTTATTGCCACAGGGGATTAAAAGCACAGAGATAGAGCTCAGGGACATCTACATAGTAAGGTGGGTCCGCTAACCCAAATTGCATATAGCTTGGGGAAAAAATAAAATCTTTTCCAACCAGGAGTTTTTCTTACCTTTGGCCTTTTCTTGAAGAAGACCTCACACAGCTGAGATAGATATTCCTTTTCAGGTGGTTTTAAACATGATATAAGTAGGATTGAGTGATACAAAGTTGAACAAAAATCTATGGCTTTACTTTCCCCATTCCCAATAAATTTACAAAATCTGACTCTTCTGATTTCAAGGAATTGGTTAAAAAATGGATCACAAGATGTAATTCCTAATCTCCTTACCGAAAATGGAAGCCATTCGCATCACATGTTCACCTCGTATGTCTTGTTGATTAAGACGTGGGAGTGTGTTACGACTGTTTCTTTTTGTTAAATTACTTTTAACCGTGTTTACTAGGATGCTTTGTATTCATTACGGTCTCCTATGTTTTGTATTTAGCTTTTTTTCTCTCGAACAAGAAAACAGTGTAGTTTTTAGCTGACTGGTCCAGTTCGGATGGGGGTCGCCAACCTTAAATTGTGCCATTTTCGCATAAAAATAAAACCGACTTCAGAGGCGGATCAAAATTTTGGCGTTGATTTAAAAACTGTAATATTTTGCTCTTTATAGTTGTTTCCATGTCCTGGTCATAGACGAACTTCATACCAGTTCTGCGAAAAGCTTTCTTTTTATTATCCGGAAAGGATGGGACATGTGTCCAGGTAAAAACTCATAAAGTGGATAAAAAATCTGTGTATTGAATGACAAGACGGATAACTTTGTTCTTTATTGATCTAACTGATAATCACTAAGCGTACTAAATGTCCGCAATTTGTCTCCATCAATCCTGCGCAATAAGTGACCGCGAGCCACATGAGGTGAAACCGAGAAACTAGATTGATGGCCCAGTGATCCAGGATTTCAATGCACAGTTAACAGTTCTAAGGAGGTAAAGTGACGGATGCAGGATTTCTTGTTGAAAGTCAGATGCACGAAATAAAACTACAGGGGCTAGATCTACAACCAGGGCCCTATTCCTTAGCTCTCGAATGAAAATTCGAGAATTAAGTGATCCTCTCGATGAAATAGTGCTAATTTTTGTACCCATATTTAGCATCATAATCTGGCATCATGACGTCATTCAAGAGCTTCGAAACCGGTGCGATGCAGGGTTACTTTATTTTTAGTTTTCTTTTGGGAATTTTCGTACCTTTCTCGACGGAAAATCCAGAATTCTTCTCTTAATTGTGTTAGCGGTTTTTGGTCATATTAAATCACCTATATCTTTGAAGACTTGAGAAAACAAAAAGATTTGACATGCGAATGGTACAAGCTTCAGATTTTCATCAAGGCATTTCATTTCCAGGTGGGTGGATAAAAATAATGAGAAGAAAGAAGAAATGTCATCTGAGAAATGGCATAATTGAAGCAGGCTTTGACAGACTTGCTTTCAATCGGAAAATTCAAGAGTTTCTTATTTCATTTCAAGGAATGACATTTGTGAACAAGAACCAATATTTTTGCCAATTTTGGTAGAACCTATGCAGGAGAAACGGTGGTTAACAATGTCAGATCCATCATTTCCCACAAGGAGCGCAAACTAAACTTCCGAACAAAACTTATGGAATCAGATACAAATGGTCGTGGGGAGTGGGGCGCCCCTCTATTTGTCCAGTTTAAAAAGGATTTTACTGTTGGTTTACTGTTGGAAGTTTGGGCTTAATTTAGGGACGCACAACAAGATTAAGGATCATCCCCTGATCCAGTGGCGGATCTAAGGGGACTGGGTGCTAGGGACGCGCCCTCCTCTGGGTCCAATTTCTTTCATTTTCATACAGTTTTCGGGAAAAATTTGGCAAAATGATAGGTGGTCGCCCCACCTTGGGGGTTGACGCCCCCCTTTTCGGAAATCCTATACCCGCCACTGTGCTCATCAGGTGAAAATCATGGCGTCCAAGATTAAAAGATAAAATGATGGAAGAAAGTGTTTTGAGGAACTGACATGTTAAAATTACTTTAAATAAGTTATAATTATAATTATAATTCATTGTTATTGATTCCATTTTAGAATTTAAAAAATATTTTCGGTGTTCTACGCAGATAGATAACATGAAAATTTAATTACACTAAATAACATAAATAAGAAAGTCCTCCCGCGTGAACGCAAGAGGTATACCGCCCGCTACGTAGCAATTCCTGCTTATGCTGCCCTATTAGAGGGGGTACCCCATGGCTGAGTACCCCTGGCTGGGTACCCCGGCTGAGTACCCCCATTGAGTACCCCTGGCTGAGTATCTCTCCTCCATACAAGTGTACAAGTTGGATGAGTACCCACCCACTCCCATACAAGTCATCTGATTACCCCTCCCCCCTGTTAACAGATAGACACCTAACCTCCCGTCATGCTACGTACGTGGGAGGTAATAAGATAAGTCTACATTTCAGTCGTACGTGATTTCTATGGGCAAAGCCCTAGACGGAACAATTTGTGCTGCAGCATCTCGTAAAGGATTTTAATTAGAAAGCAGTGACTGTGAATTTCAGTTCTATGGATTCCCCTCGTAAAGTTTCATTGGGAAATTGCAGGCAGCAGCTGGTGCACAGATTCTCCCATTGAAATTTTAACTGCTTTCCTCGCAAACGTGACAAATTGTCAACCTTTTGGAATTAACTTTCACTATACTTGGTTTTGTGGATTTTTTAACAAGAATTTTCAATCTAAGTTTTCGAAAAAAAAAATCCACTTGAGTCAGGTGGAGATAGACCGAGCTCAGTTTTCCTGGTAGAATTAGATGTCATCTCTCTTATTTCCCGTGACAAATTAGAAGATTATTAGACAGCCTGTGATTATATAAAATTATGAATAAACCAGAGATATTTGGATTTTTCACGATATGCGTTTCTGTCAGATTATCTGACAGATCTTTATACAGGGAAGAGCAAAAAAAAATCACCAAAAATTGCCCCCAGTGGGGTTTGAAACCAGGACCTCTGGATCCTGAGGCCAGTGCTCTACCACTGAGCTAAGTCGACATTCAGTTGCCAACCTAAATATTCATGGCCTTTATAAAGTCATGCTCTATTGATTCCAGAAATGAAAATAGTCCAACATGGTACATGAAACAAAGCTCACTTCAGAAATCTCCTGCCCAACAGATCTCCTCCCTAGCTCAATTGGTAAAGTATTGGTCTCAGGATCTGGAGGTCCTAGTTTCAAACCCCACTTAGGGCAATTTTTGATGAAATCTTTTGATTTCAATCTAGTTGATATGTTAACAGAAAGCAGAGCTGAACATGTTTCTGAAAAAATATTACCTCACAACGAAATGCCTACTGTAATAAGGACAAAGAAAAACTAATGCCCCGTACTTTTAATGATTTGGTGAAGGTCTACAAGTCTGCGTGAAGTAATGCATTTAATTTTTTTCTCAAAATTCGATGAATTCGACAAAGTAATATCTGGCTTTTCTTTTTGTACAAAATTGAAGTTTGGACCCAACAGATTCGCAACAGTTCTGGAGTCACTTATTGTTGAGGAGACTTTTAAATAGATCTATTTTTTGCGTTTCTGGTTTCATCTCTTTGGATAAATGAGATAAAAATTTCTCATATTGAACTTACAACAGATTTGGTGATGCCTCTCTATAGCCTCTCGTGTGCCCTCCCTGCGGACATATTTGTTTTGTCAATTTTGTGGGGCTGTTGGCCAAATATTGGCTAGGTTTCCAAGATGAAATCACGGATCTGCTATTGCAAAACATTCTGGTTTTATCGTCGACTGTCAGACATGGCTTCTTTTAAAAGTTTGTAAGGTGAATTTCTTTCAGCACGTCTCCATGGTACCAATCCCTGTCACATTTCTGTCCCGCACTGATTGATCAAGCGACAATTAATTAATCATCTTCCTGTCAATCTATGATAGATGGATAATTTATCATCCGCAAACCAATCAGAAATGCAACAGACGTATTCGTAATGACGTCAATGAATAACACCGCAAAAGTTTTTATTCGTTGAAAGAAAGTACTTTGGCGGATTCAGGGGGGGGGGGCACTAGGGACGTGCTCAACTCGATCCAATTTCTTTCATCTTCATGCTGTTGTCAGAAAAAGATACAGGTCGGCCAAATAATAGGTTCGCTCCCCCAACTTTGGAGTTGGTGTCTCGTCCGGGAAATCCTGGATCCGCCACTGGTTCTTTGGCTGGTCACTCTATTTGTGGGTGTGAATGTTCAACCTGAGTTTGTGTTTGCGTTGCAGGTAGTGTTACATGCATGTGACGAATGACAAATCGTCACTTTTCACTTGTCCGAAAAGTGATGATTTAGCCATCAGCATTATTGACATTTTTGGTGCCAAAATGTCGATATTGATGATGGCTGAATTGTCACTTTTCAGACATTTTGCAAATATTATTGTCTTTGGTAAAAATGATAATTTGTCATTCGTCACATTCAGGTAACTCACACACTAGCTCAAGCGCAAACACAAACTCAACACGAAAATATCAACATTTGTGGCCAAAATTGGTCTAATTCTCTCATTTAACTAGATTTGTTTGCAAGATCCCATACAGG
>JBCAUG010033921.1:0-10147 GCA_038406175.1 Haplosyllis leylae | reverse complement strand
CAACTAGTTTCTTTCTTTTCACACAGATTTATTAAATTTAATTCTGAATAGACTCTGGAATCCGGATATAACAAAACAAATGATGCCTCCATGTGAAATCATTTGACTTTTTCCTATTTTGAATTTGAAAATTCATCTAATTAGACGGTAAAAATAATATAATACTAAACTGACTTTTGTGAGCTTTGAACTATGCATTTACTGGTCAACAGTCAGGCTTCCAAACCATTACACCAAAGAGTCAACTGTGTGTACATTATGACAGATTCTTTAGAAAAGTATTTTTGCAAGGACTGCATGATCACTCATGGCTTTAGCCACAAGGCAACTGGCCAGCCAACCTCCCTCAAAGTGACACCACAATTAACCAATCAGCGACCAGAATGATCATTTAAGATCACAATCACGAGGTCACGTGACCTCAGATTACCCAAACGCTTCATTATCTAATGAGATTTCTGCTACAAAATGTCAACGATCATAGATTACTATGAAGCAGTCGACTGTCCTGGTCCCAAGGGACGCCGAAACACCATGCATCAAATTTTTGTGACGTCAGAGCGGATCTCTATTTCTGATTTTGGCTCATTCTTCCTCTTGAACCACCCAGGGAAACAGTTGCTATTTTTAGAAGGAACATTGATAAGGAATTTGCAGTGTCAATGAATATTGATTGTGAATCAACTGTCATCTAAAGAGCTCAGAGTTAGGGCACCAAAGGGATCTCCACCATGTATGATACTATCAGTTACTTTCACGGACAAATACTTCTGTTGTTTAACAGATAGTGGAGATTTTTCATTTTAAATCTCTTTTAGTAACAAGTCTAAGATAATACAAAATATGATTATGATTTAATTTCTTTGGTACTGTTCGTTCTTTGAACAGGTATGGTCTTTTTTGACCCAGTTTTGTGAACCTATCGTTTTGACGATTACACCACACCTGGGAAGCTGATCTCATACATCTCTTATTTTTGGATAGATACAGATGGATACATTGTCATTGAAATGGTCACAATTTAACATTTCATGATACAACGGCATCTTCAAAAATTGCACAATTTAGATGATCTGAAAATAAATTGTTTTTAAAATACTATTATTTGACAGTGAAAAATGATAGACCTGTTTCCCTAATTGCTCATTTTACCACATTTTGGGAACACATCACTGTTGTCAACGTTGACAATATTCAGAATAACCTGCCTGTACCAGGAATATCTGTTAAATGAGCTAAATTGTACGTAAGAGGTTCTTCAACAAAGACATTTATCGGTTAAATGTTATTTCTTTTTTCTTGATTCCTTTGAAACCCTTGAGTGTCATAGGGTGCATAAAAAAATTTGTTGAGACTAATCTTTGTCTTTAATCTTCACGGGTAGTTTATTTTAATTTTGAAATGGAGAAAATCCCAAATCAGTGTGATAAAAATAATTTCTCTATGTTAAGTAGGAGGAAGAAATTAACAAACAATTTCGATTTTCTCTGAAATCATAATCTATTTCGCCTTAATCCCGTGCACAAGAAAATAATCCATGAGTTTATCGAATTTACAAACGATCTGTTCAACTTTAACGAAACAATGCACGACAACGATTGTTGAACTTTCCATGACGTATTTCTGGTAGTTTTCAGCTTTTTTCTTTTATTGGCTCCGCAAGGAGTCACCTTGGTTTTGGAATTAAAACTGCTCTAGAACTACTCTGTCCAAGAGGTTCTACCACCCATACATGAAAACATTTCTGATTAAACACTTGTCACTTGATAGGTTTGCTGGAATGAGGCCATTCTCTCAGTTGCATTGCCGTTCTCAGAAATTATCTAAGACTATAACAGTATGACAGTACAAGGGTGGGGCGGAAGCAGAAAATCCCTCAGTGGACCAGTAGGACAATTTAAGAAACATTGATGGTGGTCAAGCGTACCAATCAGCATTAATGAATGCAGACACCCTCTTTGATTTTTCATGTAGGAGGCGTGAGTCTGAAGTAGCACCACGCGTTGTAAATGCGTTCGCCCTCGTTTTATGCCAGTGTGAACACGGACCACAGGATTTCATCCAACAAATATAAAACAAACACGTGTAATTGACACATCCTTACCCAAGGGTCTAATCTCTTACAACGGATACCTGCAAACGACATTCGCACAATTACTATCCCTTGAGCTACTCTCAAAACGTCACTTGACAGAAACAAATGCAGCTCCCTAAATTAAATGGCCGTCAATGTTCTATTGACGTCTTTCTATCAGGGGCTAAGAAATTTACAACAAACAACCCAAATATGATTTCTAGGGATGTCTTCATTGCTCACTTTGAGCTGTGCCGAATATAGAAACTTAGACGGTCCAAAAATAGTATTTCAGGTTCTGGACTTGCCTCCAGCCATGGATTTTGGGTTTACGGTGTTTAGCTGATGAAACGGGCGGGGGAGGGTAAACCATCCTCATGGGAAACTCGGCATTTCGTATAAAGATTGTCGTAAGATACTGGTATATTTTATTCCATTTGCAAAATTCAATGGTTGATGAGATGGAGAGGTAATACACGTGTACTTCCCATCGGGTGATAATCTTAGAACGGTGATACAGAATAAACTACTTTTTAGTCGTCAATTACTTCACTTGTGCAATATGTTGCATAACTGATTGTTACATTTGGAAATGTATTTGAAACTGGTAGGATTGAGACACTATATTTGTAACATGAAGCTATTGTGCCTTCTATGCCTGCACCCTGCTGAAAGGTAAGACTTACATTTATAACTTTGTGCAAAGTTTAGTTGTCAGCTGACCTAAACACCTAGACTGGTGTCTGTTAAGGTCAAGTGTAGCACCAGAGTTTAACTTCAAAATTAATTTGTTTCAAACATTAAGATACCGTATACACTTTGTCACAAAGTCTAACACAAGTAATCAGTCCCAGAGAGGGGACTGAATATTGTGGAGGGATCAAGTAGAATTAAAAATGACGTTGTGTCGTTAACCCAATTGGTGGCACGTGCAAAATGACGTCATGGCAGCATTCTGTGTAAACAAATTCCAACCAATGAATGCAGGTTTAAGTAGGCCTAGTTATCATAAAACAGCCAAAGGCTTGGGACAAGATGTTAAGGCACCCTCGACTCAACCACTAAGGTCACTCTAACGAGCCACCAACAAATGACGCTGCGTCGTTGAACGTTCCGTTCCCATTGCTGACTCGTAAATAACGTTACAACAACATTTTGTGTAAACTAATTCCAACCAATGACTGCAGCTTCAAATAGGTCTAATTATCATACAAGTGCCAAGGCATATTTTCAAAAAAAAATATGGGTCGTCTATTTGCTGACTCTAACGAGCCAGGAATAAATAAATTCATTAGTGTCAGTGGCAACAGTCCTGAAACATTAAACACAATAATGGTGTGTTCACACTGGACGACACCGAGACCGATAACGAAACCTATGAAATGTCTGGGCCAATGGCATCAGTGATATTGTCTTGTTGCAGTGTGAACACCTTCATACAATTCTATGTGAGTCATTTTAATCGGTCTCACTATCTGTCTCGGTATTCTTCTCGGTCTCACTCAGTGTGAAAACGCCATAATGGCGTTGTCTTTTTTGGCTCTCCACAAATACAAAAGTGGGTGTCACAGAAAATACAACCTATTGTATTGTTTTATCTCCACGTTTCCTTCTGTGGGAAGAGACCTTGACAAATCAGAAATGTCGCGTAAACTGCAGATAAATGTATGGAGCCTAAGGGGACATGTCGAGATCGAATCTCTAGGTTATAAGCAAATCCATTTAGAGGACACGTCGGACGGTAGATTCAATAAATTGGTGGCTTTCCCGCCGCTTATATTGTATCTTTTTGATGGGATATCATCAGGCAAATCGGATTATACACAATATAACTTTCGGCACTTTCAGCAAAATGTCACCAAGTGGTAAATTTGTTTCCGCAAATTTACTACTGGTAACTCCCAAGAGTTACGGTTTTAGTAACTTAAAGGCATGAACTTTTGAATGATTAAATGTATTTTGTATCATGTAAATAAATGGCTTTTTGTGTAAGACGAATGAGTTTTCCCTAAATACTTTCACTGAATTCAGCGAATTTAGTGACAAAATAATATTTTAAAAAAAATGATTTGCACCTGTGTGTTGCTGTACTCGAACTCACTATCTCCTTTGTGAGGGACAGAGACTCTACCACTGTGCCACAGAGACACAGCTAACAGGGAAGACAGTTAAATTGATCCTAATTCACGTTATAGTGATTTTTCGGATTCACGGAATTCAGTAAACTCAATGAAAGTTCTGCTCTATTTAGGAAAAACTCTAATAGGACAATAGCAAGTAATGAAAAGATAAAAAGAAGCAAACATGGCACCAGTGAAGTTTTTTGTTCGACCTACAAGCACTTAAATCTCTCAGCAGCTTAAACATAAAGACTACCGATGCTTTAATGGGATAAACGTTATCTTTGTGTCAGATGGATAAAATCGTAAACATCAAACATAAGGAAATAAAGGTCGAAGATGTAATTAATCCACTATTTTTCACCGAACATGGATCAGTCCATTTATTATATTCTGAATGATTTTAATTCCTACCAACAGAAAAAGGCCCCCTTCATTCCTTCGTATAGTAAAATGGATTATCATATGCCTAGCACAAAAGCGGCCTTCTCATTGGTTTAGAAGACACTGATAAATATTGTATTAGTACATTTGGAAGTGAATACAGGAATTTTGTGGTATTCACTGATGAATACTAGTCATAGGAGGTGAATACAGCAATTTTGTGGTATCTACCAGTGAATACCAGTCATAGGATAAAATCGATACAATGACTTTTGGAGGTGAATACCAGGAAATTCTCACCTCCACTGTATGTGGTATTCAGTGTTGGTGAGAATTTCCTGATATTCACCTCCAAAAGTCATTGTAACTGATAATCTTTCATTTCCTTGCATAATGTACATTTGTCGAACACTAGGAATCTCGCGGACATTCAGCTGTACTCCGCCTACACCTCCTCCTGTTTTGACGGAGGGTAAAACGAAGAGTTTGAAGTGTTTTTGACGGATCTGTAATTGTCCCTGTAGTGTTCCAGTAGTGTAATGGGTGAAGTGTCCTGCCATGACATGTGTGACTGCGTCCTGTCTAACAGATGGTTTGTTTGTTTTCGTAGGTCAGACAAGTCCCGCTAAGCTTCTCAACAGATGTCTTGAACACCATCAGCCAACTCACAAGACACCTATCAAGATGCTTTGCAGGCCTCCCGCACATGTTGCTCGTCAGACTGGTCCCCGGATAGTTAGGCTCTGTTTACACTTAACGTCTGCGTTTGCGTCAACATCAACGTTTGTGTCAAGTTTTGTATGTGAGTGAATGGTGACGCAAACACACACACAGGGAATGGGTTCCAACCCATTCTCTGCGTCAACGTTGCATCATTATTAATGCAATGTTAAAGTTGACGCAAATGTTGACGTTAACGCAAACGCAGACATTAAGTGTAAACGGACCATTACCTTCAGCCAGATGCCTGATTCCGCCACGTTTTCCCTGAGCATCGCCTTCAATGGTGAATAACGAGTGTTGAATTAAAGTGGATGGATTCCACTCCAGAAATCCTGAATCATCTCAAGTGTTTATCAAATTGTCCATTCTCTTAAGATAGGCAGTCAAAGCAGTGGTGTTTCTTTGAGAAACCTCGGTTGGCAACCGGATTTTCATTTTCCATTCTGTAATGTGGCAGTTTATTACCAAGACAAATGCATTACGGAAAACTAAGTCCATGTTAAGTCTCGCGTTGGTAGAATTGTTCTCGGCTTCGTCATGATGTAATGATGTTACTTTGAGAAATATTACCTACAGGCAGCGGACCGAGCTGCATCGTAACTCAAAATGTATTGGACATTTTTTGGCTTGAAATAAGAACAAATTGTGGCAGTCCAATACTCAAAAAACCATGTGCGAGTTTGCATGATCACGTACTCCTCTGAGAAACATGTCCCGGAACGTCGCCCAAAAATCCATTGTACGAATGAAAAAAGAACAGTAACACGATCTTCGTTGCTTCGTCAGGTTCCGTCTTCGAAATCACTCTCGACACTTGAGTGATATTAGAGATTACAATTCCTCACTGTGCATTCGGGTAACGCTTTGAGTTTGTGCGCTCAGACCTGTTTCACGTTCTGAATTAATTTTCCTGGTCTCGTCTCGTCCGGTGTCGCACCCGGAGCTGAAGTACGTGCAATAAGGACCGAGTCTTCCGAGACGTTCTGCTGACTTGGATCCTAAACAGGAATTATCTATTCCAGACGCGAATGTAATGTTTGCCGATGTAGTTCCGCGTTATTGTTGGCACGAAATGGATGGGCCCAGACGTGGATAATCGAGTTTTCCCGTAATACACAAAGTTGGCAATGTTGACATTTTTTGCTTGCCTAAATTTGAAAATATGATAGAGAAATTCATCACATCAGTTAAAATTCAAAACACCATTACAAATGTAAATTTACTTTGAACTGTTTCCAATTTATTTATAAAAATGCCAACGTTGTCAACTTTGTGTATTACGGGGAAACTCGAATGAGAAGAGGACATTTGTGATTCATGCCATGTCTTGTATTCCCTGCCAAATGGGCATTTAAAAGCTTTTTCATATCTAGGCTAATCCAATTGCGGATGTTTCAGAACCAGACATCTTATCGTAATCGTGTAAAATGTGCGGCTTCCTTCCATGAACTATGTACATTAATCGTGTTTTTTCGATTTTGGTTTTGGATCTTGCAAAATTAGATGAATTAGACTAATTCATCTAATTGCACACAGATAGTGGAATTGGCTATACATGGACAGGTGAAATATTCCTAAGCACTATCCGTGGATCAGTTTACTCTTCATGGACAGTTAAAATGTCATGTAGCACTATACATGGGCAGTGCAAATTGAATGAATACTCTACATGGATAGTGAAAAATTAATTTTCACTATCCACAGATAGTTGAATACACTATGTGTGAATAAATTACTACACACAGATAGTATATTCCACTATCCATGAAGCATTTTTCTTATTCAACTAATTAGATGAATTCACCTAATTTCAAAACCAAAATCGAAAAAACACGATTGCGTGCAATGCTATGGTGCCCTATGTAAACTAAGCAGCATGTGTCTGCCTGGACATTCAGGTTTTCACGATAAGGAAATATGAAGCATTTCTGTCAGATTATATGACAGATCTAAAGTTACACAGAACAAAATAAATTTTGTCAAAAATTGCCCCCAGTTGGGTTTGAACCCACGACCTCCTGATCATCATTCTAATGCACTACTAACTGAGCTAGGCAGGAATCTGTTGAGGAGGAGATATCTGAAGTGAGCTTTGTTTGTTTCATGCACCACTTCACATGTTGGGTTATTTCTAGAATCAATAGAGCATGACTTTGTAAAGGCCTTAATGATTCACACAGACTTAGCTCAGTTGGCAGAGCATGAGAGTGATGATCCAGAGGCTGTGGGTTCAAACCCCACTGGCGGCAATTTTTGACGAAATTTATCTTGTTCTGTGTAACTTTAGATCTGTCAGATAATCTGACAGAAATCCGTATCGTGAAAAACTAGATTGTATTGAAGACATTGCATCGATTACGGGAAGCGTGGAACATTATTCAGTGTATTTTTTTGTTGATGTCAATGAATGTGGAAACGTTGCAGTGATAAACTGTTCCATTTGTACTTTCATGGAATTTTTTTCCCGAGGTGGTGGAACCAAACAAAATTGAAATAGTGAAGAAGTGGAATAGATCTGACAGCTTCCGGAATTTAATCATCATTGCCACCAGACCCAGCCGCAATGTAATATTATTCTGGGAAGACAATTATAAAAATGACGTTGCGTCCTTGATCCAATTGGTGGCACGCGCAAAATGACGTCATGGCAGCATTCTGTGTAAAAGATATTCTAACCCTTAAAGTAGGCCTGCTTATCATAAAACTGCCAAAAGCCCTTAACATCCCAAGATGTTCAAGGGCTATCGACTCAACCACTAAGATGACTCTAACGAGCCACCAACAAATGTTCCAAACCTCAGAATAAATTGTAAGAGGGATTTTAATTTGCCATGATTTTTTTCCATTGATTACGCTCTTCGGTATAATTAAAGAGACAAACAATTCAATTAATTGTGTCAAAGTTACTCCGTGTGTGATATTTCTTGGTGTAATTGCTTCAAACATTAATTATACAAACTGGGTTAAATTGTGAAGTGCGGCATATCTTTAATTGCTTTTTGGCAACGAACTCAGCATCTGTCTAATTTGATTGTCACAGGACCCATTTGGATGAAACAGATTATTTTGGTTGCCGTACAATTTATAACTGAAAGGATTGTTTTGAACTTTTTTTTTGCTTAAATTCTGAATTTTTGGGGGGCAGAGTGTTTGTGTCTGGTATTTGAAAAAAGATGCTGTCCCCCTTTCACTTGGAATCAATACAAAACAATAATTTTCTGGTTTGTTTCAAGAGCTATTCCACATTTTAGTTCATCACCTCCAAAACGGAGATTTCCTTCACACAAGAAGCAAGACGACATGTCGACTTGGTTGCGAAACACTCAAGTTTTTCACAAACACACAAAGTTGGCAATATTGGCATTATTGTCAACTTTGTATTCCCATACATTTACAGTTTTCTTCCTCATTTGCACCAATTGATCTCAGTAAATGGGGAATTAGAAATCAAGGGGTATGTAAGGGTTATTCCATTTTATGTTTAAACACTTGATTGGACTAGTTGATTTTGACTAGCAGAGCTAAAACGAAATTGGCAAATGTTGCCAATCTTGTAAAGCGGAGAGTTTGTGAAAAACTCCACTGACCAGAACTTCAACCTTCACCTGATGAACAAATTCGTCATAACAAAAGCACAATATTCAGAGACAAACAAAATTCTTCTTTTTTGCTAAGATGAAATGGATCGGTGGGAGTAAACAATCAGTTGAACAAATTGTTTGTTACAGAATGATTTAGGGACCTATTTGAAGTGCTGTTTTAAAATATTGTATCACTTTTGCACTATTGTTTTATTACGAGTCAACAAGTGCAGCTCCTTGACGATAATTTAAATTAGAAATATTCAAAATATCTAATAACGAAGCTGAATTTGCAAAATAGCTTCGCACACAAGTTCATTGACTACAGTGATGATGTTCATATCTGTGTAACATACGCTGAGAGCCAATAAAGCCATAAAATCTCATTACACGCCTGACCTTGAACCCCGGAACATGATAAGATATTACGGCAAATTGCTCGATGTATAATAGTAAGTCATCGTTCGTACGTACCCCTTTGGGTCCTGACCCCTGTCATAATTATTGAGGCTGGCAACAGCAATGGTTCTTGTTTGTGGTTTCGGGTACCAGTGTGCGAGTTCCGGGTACAAGTTTTTCGTAATGCGCTACTTTTTTCATAATGCGCCCACCCCCGCCCCGAAAATGTTGTGTAATGCGCCGATTACTGAGACCACACAAACAAGAACCATTGCTTTGCACGATCATACATTTTGCTAGCTTCTTCTACTCCTCTAAACGGATGCTTTAATTCAATAAGTCATTTTGGAAAATGACATGGCTTGCTAGGATTTTCCAAAATGACGATTTTCGGTATCGTTTTATTTTTTAAACAGAGATTTTGCTGCCATGGGTAGCCTTATCACGTGAACATACACCTAATATCACAAAAATGACTGTATTATCCTGCATGCCCCACCACAACTAAAAAGATCCTATTTTTTCGTAGGACAAAGGATAAAAAAATGTTTATGGACTTCCATGAATTATGCAAATCTTTGTCAAAGTTGTTGGAGCAAATAAGCCTCCCTCAAGAAAAGAAATTACCTCAGCTTTGTGTGTGCTCTTAAGTTATGTGGAGAGTTCAACAAAAAGTCACATGGATCTCGTAATATTTGTACCAACGAGCAATGATAAAAAAATTAGGTTGTGAAAGTTTCACCAGGTGGCTCATTCGCTCCCTTCGCTCCCTGGGGGGCGAAGCGGAGCGAAGCGTATTGTATACTAGGTTTTAGGGTCCCCACCACCTGTGGCAACAAAAAGTTCGATTATGACATATAGTGGTT